>JOMC01000095.1:0-149736 GCA_000812125.1 Aspergillus ustus
CCACGTTCGCGCCAATGACCAGACACGCACAGCCAACACGACTTTAACTTCTGACATGGCGACCAAGAGAAGCGAAAAGTGGATTTTTTTTCTTCGCACGGAACAGACCCAGTTCGGAGTACAAAAGCGGTGATTGATCGTCAAGCTGAAGACGGCGGTGTTGGGGGCCAAATTGCGGCTCCATTACGGCCGTAGTATCTCCATAGCCAGAGCCCCCCCTTTCCACTGTTCTCCAACACTTAGGGCAGAAAGCTTAGATAGCGCCGTGGCTTGGCCAGAAATTACGCGTTTTGGGGGCTCCTTAGGGACGTAAGAGGAAGGAGATCATAGATAGTAGTAGAATGGGGGCGGCGTATAAAATGATTATTCCTGCCTTGTTGTGGCATCGGTTTTTTTTAACCGTCTCTTCAATCACTGTGTTTACTACACAGGATACATCATCCACCATGAACGGCCACCAGATCCTCGCCATCCTCGAGCTGGTCCTCTATGCCACCCTCCTGCCGCCAGTCCTGTTCTGCACATTCCACTACCTCTTCAAGAAACAGTTTGCATGGCTGTACCTGCAGGCCTTTGTAATCGGTACGCACCCCCTTTCTTACCTGACCCTCGTGCCTTTTACAAGCAAAAACTAACAATGATACTATCCAGCCAAAATCGCCGGCCCCGCAATCTACCTGTCCATCGCGGAAAAATCCAATGCCTCGCGCGATCTCCAAATGGCCGCCCAAATCCTCTACTCGATCGCGCTGGGCCCGCTCCTCTCCGCAACGCTCTCGTTCGTGAACACCACACAGCCCGCCACCAGAGACCAACTGGAAGGAACGAAACAGGCGAACGACCACACGGTCCCAACGGCCTACCTCCCCGGCCCGATCCCGCAACAGGCATATACGCCCCTGACCATGGCCACACCAAACGACAACAAGCACCAAGGTTCTAGAAATGCAAGCGGCGGTAGCAAAGCATCAATCTTCCTCCGCCTGCTCCACCCAATCATCATCATCGCACTCGTGCTCGGCATAATGTCCGGAACGAACCGCGCCGCCTCCTCATCCGACGGATCCATCGATGCAGAGAAGTACGACCGCGGCGCAACCTTCGCCAAGGTCTCGAGCGCGCTGTTCCTTGTCGCGCTCTTCGGCATCGCCCTCGGCGTCGCTATCCTCTTCCGCCGGAGGCACGCTATGCAGACTGTAGCCCGGTATATGATCACGGTGATGCCCGTGATCATCCCGCTGCTTTTTCTGCGGATTTTGTACTCTATCCTGGGTGCGGCGAATTTGGATACCACGGCTCATGGCGGGCATACGAAGAGGTATAATGTGCTTACTGGGAGCTGGGCGGTGTATCTGGTTCTCGGGTTGATTCCGCAGGGGCTTGTTCTTGTGGTCTATACGGGGTGTGGGGTGGGGGCGTGGTGGAGGGGGAGGAGCGTATATTGAAGGGGCCTGATGGAGTATTTGAATTTGAGTCTCAAGATAGCCAGGTTTTCTGGGGAGGGAGGGAGGGAGAGTAGTGTATATGTATATGTAATTGGGTCAGCGAGGAGGGAATGAATGGCTTGTTTGTGGACGTGGCGCAATATGGCTGGGGTTTTATTTTGGTTTCGTTTTCGATCACGTTTTGCATGTTGTATATAGAATTTCTTTTGGAGCATTGGCTTGCTTGGCTTTAGTGGAGATTTTGGTTGATTTGGTTTGAATACGTTAAAGCTTCGCTGCGAAAGATGTATGGAATTGGTATCAACTTCGCCCCACAGAACATTTATTTATCGAACAATAATCCACCTCTATATAGCATCTCTTAATGAAAATGACGGAGACATGAGGAAGGATAATGAAAACTATACACAGTCGGCTTATTCAAACGACCCCTGCGAGTAATAAGAGTCCTGCCCCCATTCATACGAGTCCGACACATCCAAGTTCCCATCGTTGGCCTGCGGCGGGAATATGGTATTCCACAAGTCCTGTCGACATGTTAGTAATATACTAAGGAAGAATACGTTAACTGCGTAGAACTCACCCAATCAATCTCTAATAACTGCGGATCAATATCTGTGGGTAGGGCATCATCTGTTGAGGCATGTGTCGGGTACATCGGATGTTGTACGTATTCGCTCTGATCGCCGCCGAGATCGGAATAGCTGGGCTGAGCCCAGGGGGAGGATCCAGATGAGGAGGCAAAGGTATTTCCGGAACTGTGGAGCGCTGGCCCGAAGGCGTTCCAAGGGGCCGAGGGGTTCGCGGGGGGTTGATAGCTGACTTCGATCGTTGGTGGGACAGCTGGTGCTTGATTCTGTGCGACGCTTCGTGCGCTGTGGATAGGGATAGACGTCTCTGGCTCCCCGTGCGCGTAATTCAGGGGCATTCGCGGGTCTGTCTCATCCCCCGCAATCTGCGGAGTGACAACGATCATCGAGTCGGTGACATGAGCCGGTAGCTTTGATTGCTTCGCCGCGTGGTACGCGCGCATTTTATCGGATATCAGGGATAGAAGGTATCTGGCCTTGGCGGCGCGATACTCGATGATCTCATGAAATGTTGGTGTCGGGTTTGTCGTGGTGAACGGAGGGAGTTGAGTCAGGGGCTCTGCGAATATGAAATCCAGACAGCGCCAGATGCGATTTGCTTCGCGCCGGCGCGGGTAGTTGAACATCTCGACGAGTAGCAAGAGCGCCGTGTGGTACTGCTGATATGCAGGAGCGTACCATGCCCAGGTCTTCAAGTCTTCATCTGTTTCGAGTGCAACCGCCGCCTCTAACGCTTCAGTGCCTTTCATGAGCACAATTTGGCGTAGTCTGTCAGGGACTCTATATGTTACGCTGTTCATGTAACGATGAAGGGGGAGAATATACAGCAGACTAACCCACAGCTTCAGGAGGCGGCTCGAAAGCTTCTGCATCGGGGTTTGAGAGCTCGAATTGATATACGGCCAATACTTGACATCCATCGCTATCCGGAACTCCTCGATCTTGGACACGGCCTTGGTCAGAGTCATTCTCCTGAGGTCCACACGGTTGCGGTGCATATAGCACCGGCGCTGCATCTCCTGGCACTCGAATCGGATCATCGAGAGGATCATATCGTTCCAAGCCGCTCCGTTATTCAAGAGGCTCATATCCAATGGGAGTTGTGTAGTGTACCCGTCGTGGTGGATAAATGCTCGTGGGCCCTGCACCTCGCCGCTCTTGAGGTCCAGATAGCAGACCTGGTACCAGATCAGGCGCCGAACGTGGCATTCAACAGGCGAGAAGCCAAACTCGGTTGGGTCGCGATGGAGGCCCATGCACTCGGCTTGTCTCACCAGCATTCCAGAGAGGACTGAGTGCGCCCGGGTAATCTGCTCAACGGAGGTAGCAAGCTACGATCGGGGTAAGTCAGAGTATACGGCAGTTAGTAGGGAGGGGTCTTACCATATACGCGATAAAGGCCTGTAACACCTCCAACCTAGTTGACTTAAGGACACGCGCTTTACTCAGCGCAATCTCGGTGCCGATCTTGAGCTGGTCCTTTAAGGCGGCACGCGACGTGCTCGATGTCTCAAGCATGCGTTCATCCGACAAGCTTATGGCGGCCGAAAGTAGCACGGCAGAGACAATAGATGCAAGAGACGCGCTGACCTGTTGCCCATTCTCAATGCACTCCCACAGCGTCTCGTAGCGATGCGCGAAAGAGGGGCGATGTACGATCCTCGCAACAGGATGCACAGCAATCCAATACTGGTCGAGCAACCTGTCTGAGATATGTCGAAGAGGGATATGATCGGTAACCCCGGTGCTGTCACCGACAGGCCCGAAAATCAGACTGGCGGAAGGTTCTGGTGATGCGCGCTGTTGCCGTTCACGACCTGGTACTGCTGCCAAAGGAAGGCGTCCTTGCGGGGCAGGCTCGAGGGTGCTCGACACCTCGTCTGCAATGCGAGGACGGAAGAGGCCTCCAATTCGCTCACTGAGGCGCATGCGACCGACTCTCACACCCAGATCATCGATCGCGTCGTCTACGCCGTCTCCGTATGCAGCGTCTTGTACCGCCAGCGGTGTTGGTTGCAGGTATGCGTCGTCAGAAGAGGAGCCGTCAGATTCATCGCTGGAAATCTGCTCTCGAGCTTTGGCGCGCTTCCGACGCGCTGAGGGTGCTTGTTGGCGATGAACGGGGACGCTGGGGGTAGACCGCAGAGAACCGTCGAGCGCATCTTTCGCATCTTTCATCTCGACGAGCTTTTGTCGGAACGCGGCGTCGCCCTCTTTGGGATTCGCCACGTAGACGCATTCCTGTCCCGATGTGCGACATGGCGTACATGGTTCCTATTTCCGTTAGAATATCTCGAAATGCGAAAGAAGTTGCAATTAGGAATGAGCGCACCCCTCTATCGCACTTCATCTTCCTCCGGCGACACTCCAGACACGAGAGGATGACGCGATTGCGCCGCTTGGGCTTCGTTTGCGGTTTGGCTGGCGCATTGTGCAGGATGTCTTTCCCGCTATCCGGGGTGACTTTTCGCTCCGACCCGGAAGAGGCCATCGTGGAAATGGCGTATGCAGAGTCAGATGAAGTGTGGATTCAACCCCGGTTAAGAGAAAAAGAGAGATGGGCAAAAGTGGGGGAATTGGAGATGAATCGAACGGTGCGGCTGAAGCGGGGCTTTTGCTCGTTGATTTAAGCGGTTCAGCTGCTAACTAAGTCTTATCTGAGATGCGCCACTCGCTGCAGGGCACGGCTTGGTTTGTCACTGCTAGTATAGACAGCGTAATTTATTTCCGATTCAGGGATATGATATATGTATATCATGGCCGTTGGAAAGAATGGGCTGCTTGCACAGCCACCAGAGGATCTAACCCCTGCAGCCACCTCAGCCTGACCCCGCTGTAGCCTGCGACCTCTTTCCCAACGTCGCTCCTTCCATCTATCGTCTCTGTCAAGGTCTCTTAGCGTCGTTGTTATTACTCTCCCTTTTTTTTCAACAAGTATCTTGCTTGATCTCGCTGAAAACATGTCCGAAATACAGCCCCAGCTCGACATTGGGCAGTTGAGCGTTGCAGGGCTGGGGATGTTTGCTCCAGTCTTGGCTGCCTTCTCAGCAGACGACGTCTCGCCGATGGCGATGGTGCAACTCGACAAACTTGGTGCAGCATTTCCAATATCGGGGCCACACGCATTACAGGTCGCGGACTGCCTACAGCGCTTTTCCTCAACGAAGATTGAACGATGTGGACTACTTATCGGATGGCGGCGAGGCGACACTGCATCCTACATGGCAAAGTCATCGCCTGGCCAGTCTGTAGCCCTTCTCTGCGCCTGTGTTGGGGATTTATTCCCCGAAGATTACGGGACCGTTCTGTACCGTCTGTCGCAGAAGTCCGTCGCTGCTTCTTACGCAGTCGCCTCACCGGCTCAGCTTCGCGCGGCTGGAAGTGTGCTCAGAGCAAAACTGGCCTGTTTGGGGTTTGGAAATGTTCTCGCGAAGAATGCTGCGAGGATACATGATGCCTACAAGCATTTGAATGTCTCCATTCCGAGCGATATTCATCACTTCCTAACCGTGGAAACGGCCGTTGACCTGCTCCACGGTATATCGTGCGCTTTACGCCAGGAGCATTGTGTTGTTCGGGTTTCTGGAACAGCGGGCCTTGGATATATGGCAGGGCTCGTTATGATGCTTTTTCCGGATGATGCTCTGATTACCGTGGCCAACTATGTGATCCATGCCGGACCGCGACGATCAATTTTGCTCGAGCTCAAGGAGACCCAATCTGAGTCACCACCTCACATTATGGTGGAGGACTTGTTGGATTATTCAAACACAATTGCTCTTCCCATCGTGCCTCGACGAATCCCGACTGCGCGTCTTCCGATAGTATCTTTCCGCTGGGAGGGTTGGGTCGCGAACACGCTCCGGCTGGATTTCTTCGAATATGGGTACGAGTGCCCTGAGGAGCTCTTGCTGGCCTGTTGCTCCCTGCTCGTGGCAATCCCGCTGGATATCAAGCGACAGCTTGGTGCTCCCAGCGAAACCAGCCCGCCCTTCTTCCAGGGCAGAGTCCTTTCTTTATTGGGTTCTTACCCCCGCCAGCGGATGATGCAGGCCTGCCAATCGGTATTCCAGGTGCCTCTCTTCGAGATCCAGGACAATGTAGAGGCAGCCTATGCCAATCTGGTCAAAGTTTGCGAATCCATCGCTCCATGCACACAAGTCGACACTTGCCCTAAAAATTGCGTATATCCACTATGGGAGGTGATGCAATTCTATACCTCCAATTCGATCTGTCCTTTCCACAAACTGTGGCAAGCGATCGGACGTGCTCTGGATGCAGGCTTCGCGTCCTTTTTTATCGCTCCCGGCCCGAATGCCACCGTGGAAGCAATCCAGGGCAGGAAACTTGTGGGCCACCAAGGGCTGTTGACTAGCGAGATGGCCTCTGGGCCCGGGGTGGATTGCCCGATGTTATATCGGGGCATTCTGCGCACCATTTTCCCAACCCGAGACGACTACTCGTCTATTCCACATACCCATTCACTTGCAATATGCAATTCCAGCACTCTATATCCTTCAATGTTACGAAAGCCGGAACTAAGTTTGGAAAATGGAGCTTTGTTCGAGCTTCTTGAGGGGCAAATTGAACACAGAGGAATCAGTTACGTCTCGATAGAGAGCATTGACAACCTTAACCGCGACCTACAAGCTGCACAATCCCTATACGCCCCAAAATCACTGCATTTGAGGCCTACCTCGTTCGGTGCGCATTCAGATCTCCTGTTCAGCATTGCGCCCGGAAACGAGATCAAGGACCGCGTCCTCCATCTTCGCCTGACTGCAACGTACTCTGGTCAGAACATCCCAATAAACCTAGCAAACTGCATCGTCGCGTCATACGACGTTATACAAGCGACATGCTGTGAGCACCCGAAGGACACCCCCTTGGACCCGAGGATCGTGGACGGGGTCGTTACGACCTCAATTGCAGCACCAGTGGGCAAGGATAGAATGGCGATCGTGCAAGTAGCAGGGAATCCAACGGCACAGCTTCTTGCCTGTGCCCCCAGGATTCCAGCCATCCTGCAGAAGGGTTGCTGTCTAAACTGCGCTTATCAACAGGCGATTGACAACTTGGGAGGTAAAATCTGGATGATAATTGCTGGATAAGGAAGGCCCTCTCGAAGTTCGCTACGGGAATTCAACTGAGATCCCCAAGTCCAAATCTCCAAAGCACGAGCCAGCGAATCAGGTGGGATGCGCGAGTCAAGCGGCGAACACACTTCTCACTACCTTGTAAGCTAAACTTGGAGTGGGGATTTGATCAGCGAAAAGGCCGAGCCTGAAGGAATTGATCAATGTTATCTCCGGTGCGGTTTCCGAGCTACGGGGTCACAGGAATGTCATAATCCTTGATATACATAGAGAGTAGGGATTCGATTGAAACCCCGGTCCCAAAAAAAAAAAAAAGACATAAATTGTAGGTAGTCCTCCCCAACACCGAAGCAACTGTATAATCCTCATCATTAAACCGTAAAGCACTAGCGAAATGACAAGTACTCGTCTCCTGACCGCGCAGAAATACATCTCCCACTTCGCGACCCTCGACAAGACCCTCCTCGAATCACTCTTGGCAGACTCCTATCATCACGAATTCGCCCCTGCTTCCTTAAACGCCCCCGGACCGTTTACGAAAGCGGACTTCCTGGCGCACGGCGCCGGTCTTTCGGATATAATGACCGGGTTCCCCGTTACAGGGAAAGATTATTTCACCAGCGAGGCGAGTAATAGCGTGATTGTGTGGGCGACTAGTGAGGCGCATTTCTGTGACGAGGTTATGGATAATGGAATCGGCCGTGAGGAGTGGGAGTATCGTGGCGAGTATGTGTTTATGTTTACAATGGATGAGAGTGGGGAGAAGATTGTGCGCACGGTGGAGTTTTTGGATAGTGCGGCGACCAAGGAGAAGCTTTTGGGGTTGATAGTGAGGGCGAGGGGGAATCTGGAGAAACTAAACTAAAAGGGAATAGCAGGAATTGCTGAGCGGAGCCAGTTCTGTATCCCTGTATATGAGATGGGAGATCCAGCACCCCGGTGTATGGTGTTTATGTATCTCTATGCAGTCAATGACTGGCTATGCTGCAAGTACATCTTGAATAACACGCCAATATCCCTCGGGGTCAACAGCCAGGTGCTCAACATGCCCACTACCAACAAACTCCGTAAGCTCCACGTTGCCTTCCCCTTCACCAAGAGCCTTCTTCGCCTCCTGCGCGTGCTCCAGGACAGCTCCCCAGGGAACCATGACATCCGTCTTGGAGTACAGATACTTCCTCACCATGCCCTCTTTAAGAAAAACCGAGCCAGGGGCATTCAACTCGCGCCTCGTCTTCTCAATCACAATTTTATACAAGCCCAAGGTATTGAGTATGAAGACAATTCCCAAGACAAACCAAATAACCACTCCACCAACCACTCTAGCGGAGATCGATTTCGGTAGCGCAGTGATCATCGCCCTCGCCGCAAGCGTTGCGCTCGACGAGCCCGGACAACTATCCAGTATGACGCCGGAGAGCGGGAGTGCCGCTATCTCCGCCGGATACTTGTGCTCGAACGCGCTGAAAAGCTGCACGGCCGCATGGCTCCCTGGATTCGAGAATGCATGCAGAATAATACGTCCAGTTGGGTACGAGGTCTTGATGATTTGATGATGCTCACGGCGGGTTCGAGTGTCGTGTACTGCGACGAGTTTGTTGTCCAGACCATATCACCCGCTACGGGGCGGATGAGCAGGATTGATGCATAGGGGGCGTTTTTGCTGTAAAGCTATGGGTTATAAATACCCTCACCTGTCTTGAATGGAAAGCAACGCAGACACCTTCACCAGATTCTTTTACACCATACTTTACTTGCCATTTTGCCTGTTTTCAAAGATAGATTGCCAAGTTTCTTATAATAGTCCCTTATCTTCCTCTCCTTTGCCCTGCACTTTCCCTGCTTTATACCTATCTATCCTAATAAACCTCCTATTTCCATGTACTTCCATGTCTACACTCCTGCCCACAAGCCTGCAACTATACTGCGTGGCACAGCACTATAGCACATTAACCATGGCAAACCCATTCCTGTGAATAATAATTAAGAAAGGCCATCTGCGCACAATCACACGACTAGACTTGTTAACCCGCGGGTTTGGGTCGGGTTTTGGCTTGTAGCAACCCGCCCGCGGGTTAAAAATTTTATACATAAACCGCCCGCGGGCCCAATTTAACCCAAAAACATAGATCCTTACTTAATTAGGCAATGATCTATACCCCTAAATAAATTACTGTATTTAATACTATAATTTATATATTATTAGTATGTGTGTGTAATAATAATGTAGTAATTTATGTCTTGGCAACCCATGGACTAATCCATGGGTTNNNNGGGTCGGGTTCGGGGCGGATTTATGGGTCGGGTCTAACAAGTCTACACACGACTACATCTTCTGTTAGGGTGCTCAGCGGTCCTCACAAAGACAGCGTTATCTATCCATCTAGTAAAGGTTTATATAGTCCACCTTGCTGCCTGAGGCTTCTGCTTATTAATAATCTTATCCATCCAGATACGATCACCAGGCTCTCGAAAACGGCCATAACAAGGTGTCGGAGATGAAATACACCGTATCAGCTAGAAATAGTGTCTTGACACCTTTTTTAGCTGAGCGGTAAAGTTCGACACTAATTAAGGTGGTCCTTGGCTAGAACTCCTCAGTCTTTACACCGGGCCCCAGACCCGGAATGTGATTGGGGTGCATATCCCTCGCGCGCAATCCTGGCTCTATCTCGTCCGCCAGGTCGTCGGGGCGCTGTGCGACCAGGGTGGCAGTGGAAATCCCGTCGTCCCCGGTCAGGCTCCTAGACACGGAGCTGAACATTGCCTGGTTGATTGACACCTGTAATATCAGTGCCAAGAGACGGCTCCTGGATTTCCCCACCGGGTTGGTTTCGTTCTTCTGGCTCGGGATGTCGGAATGGCTCCGGAGTACTGCCGAGAAGGCAAATCGAAGCGACCCCCGCACTTCTCCAGCTTCCCATCTCTGGAGGTCGCACGGCGCTCCGGCCTCAGCCGGAGGAGTTCTCCGCTATGTATACATTATTGTGGATCTAAGTCCGCGTCATGTTGGCGAGCAATACGGGGAGGGGCCCGCCAAAGCGATTAGTAGGTCTCCTTGGGTATCTGGCGTGTGTAACTAGCTAAGTCCCGATCTCGGGCTGGAACAATTGATTTTCGACTTCCAAGGTCCTGACTGTATTTTTGATGATCATACTATATATGGGCCACCCCCGGCCCAACACTTGCAGTCAACGCAGCATAGAAGAAAGCTAATAACCGTAACCCAACCGTGAAATAGTCCAAAGGAATAACAACACATATACTGAATAATCGGGCAACCTTGACAAGACGTACGGCCAATGCCATCCAGGCTGGCGCTGGACGCACTAAAGTCAGGCTACTGTCCGTGCGAATAAGCTCGTCTAGCATGGCATCGCTTTGACGAACTTTCCAGAATACTAGTCGGAGCAACGGTGTCATATCCATCACTTTCGCCACTGTCTGCCTGGTACCATCTTATATTGTCGAAATAGAGGGTTCGGGTGGCATCGTTGTAGTCTGCATAGTCTGTAATCAAGTCACGTCAATAAAGGCAAAGGGCGAAGAATAATACTAAACCGAACAAAGGAAAAGGAAAGAACAAACTCACCGAAAGCATACATCCCATTCTTGAAATACCAACCCTCTTCAACCCCATCATTACCATTCCATGTGCCAAAGCCAACATTAATGCCCGTTGCAGAATATATCTTAGCCCCATCCCACCATACTTCATAGGCACCATCATATTCTGCCGAAACCCTCATCCGAATAACAACAGCGTGCCATTTGTTTCGCGGGACGTTGTCGAGAATAGTGACAGTGGTTGCATCGCCACACCCAGACCGATGGTTGACAACAAGTGCGTTCCCGGCAATCTCTAGAGTGCCACACCAAGAGATGCAGCCCGCGGGACAAAACTGCTGCGCGATGATTGTACTCTTGTCAGATGGGAAACCATTGGCGGGGACATATAGGTTAAACCCCTGCCAGCCCTCCTTGGTCATCTGCGCCGTGTTGGTTTTGGTCCCGCTGTCAAAGCGGCAGATTTCGACCCCCCTGTCGTCCCGAGTACCATCGTAGCCTGACTCATCAAAGTAAAGATGAAGTTCCTGGTTTGCGATAGTCCCCGTGGAAGGAGATTTGTAGTTGCATAGAGAGAATGGAGCCGTCGAAGATGACGAGAAGTCAGACGCAAAGAGCGTGCCTGCAGCAACGAGAGGTATGCTAGCAGATAATGCAGTAAGGACTTGAGCGAGCATTGTGTCAAGGGGGCAAGGCCTGCATGGAATAACTCCTGCACCGGGACGAGGATGATCTTTTATGTTTCTCTAGGACAATATCCCGACAATTGTTCCGGCGTGTCAGCTATAGATTGTCTGAAGTATAGTCGCCAATCATCTGATTCAGCCCTTGGATATCCATCCACTCGGTGGGGGCTGTAGTGAAATTCGGCCCCCTGCCAGGTGGGGGCGCCGGCTTAGGTGGCGGACCTCATTCGAAACATTCAGTGCAGCGCGAGAATTATTTGCATTGACTCTGCGAGGGGGGAAAAACATGTGGTGTTGCGGAACTTGCGCTTCAGCCGCTTCCCCCTGATATTTCCCCTGATATTTCCCCACTTTCAGCACGCGTGGCCGTGGCCCTAGAGCTATACCGGAAAAGGAATAGACAGCTGGCGATCCTCTCCACTGCTTCAAATGCCAGCCTTGCTCTTGGACGGAGACGGGATGTGTTATTGTTATGTCTGAGTGACAGATTATAATCGCTCCGGGCCTTCGAGAAACTAGGTCACCTTCTGTACCCCGACTGGACCACCACGCAAAAGAAAAGCCGCTCTAGGCCGATTGCACCATAACATTATCGCGAGAGGCAAACTTCTGATTTGTTACATGAAGCTATTCGAGGCGCCGTATCTCTTTGAGAAGCAGACCGATTGCATTGAGACTAGCCTAAATTCTCGCCATAGTGTTCCTCCCCGACACCGTGGCCCTTGTATCCACAGGAGAAACCTACTTTCGACCAATCACAGGGGAGGAAAATCCCGACTTTGTCTTTGTGGGTCTCGCATTGACAAGACAAAGAGTAGATACATGAACCAGGCCCTGCCACCAATTCAATCAAACTGGATCGAGTGAATAGCAGCCGTTGTATTCTGCGTGTAGCCTGGAAGCCCCTTGATGGTCAAGTCAAAGACGCCGGGGGTCAGCCGAAGCCCGGGAACTGAGGCCACAGTATGCACTGTTCTGCCCCTTGTCGACAATGTCGGTAAAAAAGCCGCGTAAGCATCCTGTCTGCTATGGTCACTGCCACGCTTTCTTCTCAGACTAACCGATGCATATTGCACATATTTCTCGAGGTTCTGGTATCTGATCTTGAGCATCTTGGGGAAGTCACCGGTGATCGTGATATCGTGGAAGGTCAAGCTCCCACCGTCGGGGCCACCAATGTTCATCACCCCAGGGCCGTCGAATGCGCGGAAGTAGTCATCTTCCGTAAGGACCGCGCCATTGCTCAAGGTATTTGACGGAGAATTGGCTTCGTATACTGACGGCGGCGCCAGATTCGCTGCCCATGAACCGGATATTGAATTAAGGGTCCATGAGTCATACCAGGAGACATTGACCATCCGTGCAGCCGTGTCAAGCTCTAGTGGTAGCCAGATGTATGTTGATGCCTGCAGACCGCCCAGATTTTCGGGATCCCAGCGATCGCCGCAATAGATGTACGTGTCGCCAACCTTGAGCACGAACGTGGTCTGCGAGCTATATGTGTTTGACCCGCTCGGTACAAATAGCTGAAGCTCTATCGACGTGTCAGATGGAGAAACCCTGAATTTTTTTTTTATTTGTTTCACGGAGAGTGCTTACCGCTCCATGGCCCTTCCAAGCTTTCTGCCGTGGTATAGTAATTGTCATTGGGAGCCCAGCCTGGGAGAGAGTGATTAGCTTCACCCCAGATGGATCCTCGGGTCGACCTACCTGTAAGTTGAGATCCAAGAAGGTAATAGACCCCGTCGGCCTTGAAGATTGCCGGTGACTCGATGTGCTCCATCGTATTGTAGACCAAGGAGTCAATGGAAAGATAGTCATCCGACAGCTTATAGATAACCAGGCCGGTCGGTCGATCCTAAATTTGTGTACAGTTGGTCATCGAGTAGATCAGAATTGTCGCCGAGGGGCTGTCGGCGCGGGGTTATGCCTTACCTCTCCAAGCAGATACCCTGTCTCATCGTCATCAACCCAAGCAGTCATATCGCGGGAGATATATTTGCCCAGAGGCCTATAGCTCCCCACATACGTATAGGTGCCACAAACGGAATCGGACCAGGCAACGCCTGCACGCGCGTATGAGTAGTTGGATGATTCGACATGCATCCACAGCACATATTTTCCTGTCGCTTTGTTATAGATGACCTTTGGTCTCTCAATGACACGGTCCGGCCCGAGGTCTGGGATGGTGGCATCGGCCGTAAGGAGATCATTCACCCAGTCCCAATGCAAAAGATCCTTGGACCGATAGCACGACACTGACTGGAAGAGGGGACCGGTGGTCTTATTCTCTCCGATCATGTAATACGTGCCGTCTTCGTAAAAGAACCCCGCGCCATGGGCCTGAAGATGCTGGATCCGACCGTTCCGAACAGGCCAGGAAAGTCCGGGGTTGATTTGCACAGCAGGCGCCAAACTGCCTCCTGCGGCAGCTAAGGTCGCACACATGAACCAAGTCAGGATGATTAGCATCTTGTGATTTGTGGATAATGAGCAAGGGATGGGTTGGAGATATTTGAACCTTGCGGCGAGGGCATCATCCTTAAATAATAAAATGCTACACCTTTAAGGAGGACCGGACCTGTCTGGCCGCCTTGCGCGCGGACGTGCTGCCTGTACAGTAATTGCCAACACTCGACATATTGCTCCATCCGACATCCCCGGCGATGGCTTTTGGTCACCATGTGCCACAGCCCCGACGCCTTTTTAAGTGGCACTCGAAACGAACCCATATGCTTGGCATCCTGTTGTGATTTGTTTGTTGTTTGTGGAGACGGGTTCAAACATGTTCCGTGGCGCAATTTTGTCCCGGTTTACCATGTAACCAGCCCTGCTAGTTACGTCATACACCAAGCAGGGTCTAGTAAGAGATTATTTGTCCTTGGAGTAATTTTGCTCCACTTTGTTCCATCCTGGGGCGGAGACAATGTGGGGAAAGCCGGAAGACATTTCTTACACCCCACAAGCACCCCTGCCAACCCCCTTTGCAAATGCGGAGCGGCCGCCCTCGTTAAGTGCCACGATGCGTGCCGGGAATTCGCCCGTAAAATGAATGGCTTGACACACGCGACATTCATCGAAGAGCGGGATCTGAAAGGGTAGGGGCAGTGGCAGTAACCACACTATCTTTAGCCAACCAGCTGACGACATGGCTTTCACTGCAAGGTATGGAAGTCTGGCCGGACGTTGCTCCATACTCCGGGCAAAGCACGCTGAACTTGGGAATCAGCTTTTTGATGACAGGAGTGGCTCCATGTCTTTGAAGATTAGTACAATTAACCCTTCCGTCAATTGCTCCGACCACACAGCTAATGTCATCGCGACAGTGGCACGTTTACTATAAAGGAGTCCACTTTTCTTGCCTTTGACCTGCCTTCATGTTTCTCCAGGACCTGAGATAATCATTGCCTCTTCTCAATGCTGTCACTTAGAATCATCTGTGGTCTCCTTCTTGCAGCCCTCGCCCACGCGGGGTTGCATCGAGTCTCGGAACAGAAACACTTCATTCATCCGGGATTGATGTATAGCGCTGAGCAAACCGAGACCTTTCGGTCGAACGCGTTGTCTGGTAAGGGAAATGCTACACGTGAAATTTACCCTCTCTACTTTTGCTGAAGCTACCTTCCAGGCGAAGAGCCATGGGCGTCCACCTACGAGGCCTTGAAAAGTGATCCGCGCGCCAGTTATAACTACACCATGAGAGGCCCCGCTACCATCATAGGCAATACGGATAACGCCACGATCAACAGTAACGCGAAGAAATGGGAAGCCGATGTCCTCGCCGTCCACCTCAACTCCCTGAATTTTGCGATAAGCAACGACCCTGCATATGCCAGCAAGGTCACCGAGATTGTGGATGCCTGGTCATCGACCCTCGAGGAGATTACCCCCGGGTCGAATTTCGTGGGCGGCCTGATTGGGTTTGGGTTCATCAATGGAATCGAGCTGGTCAAGCATGTCAATGGGGGGCGTTGGCCAAGTGGAGAGCAGAACTTCAAGCGCGTGCAGAAAATGGTCCAGACCCTTCTCATGCCCGTCAAGAATGCTGCCGCGCGGCCGCCCGACCAGCCAGCGGCCGGCGGGAACCAGGCGTTCCTGAGCCACATGGCAGGAATGTCGTTCGCGATCTTCACGAACAACCGCACGGGCTTTGAGGAGGAACTTGGCACCATCATGCACCCTTTTGAAGGCTGCATCGGCGACCAGGGCGGTAGTATGCAGGCGCTGCTGCATCCCGTCACCGGGCAAAATGCCGAGGCCGGGCGTGACCAGGGCCATGCTGCTGATGAAGTTGGGTGGATTGAGCAAGCAGCTCGCGTCGCGGCGAACCAGGGTGAGGATCTCCAATTTCTGGTTCCTGCAGATGGCTTGCGCCCCCAGCGTTCTGTCACTAATTTCGATACATAGGCCACACTGAGCTTTTTGATCTCAAGAGCCAGGATGGAAACGACACTCCGCTGATCCTCCTGGCCGTTGAGTACTACTTCAAGTACAATCTAGGATACGATGTTCCCTTTGATGACACCTGGCATCCCTGCTGCTGTGGAAATGTCAACTACAAGGTGATTTCCGACAAGGACCGCGGCATTGTGAAGCCCATTGGAGAAGCCGCCTATAACTACTATGTTGGTCAAAAGGGACTGTCTATGCCGTATACGACTGAGTGGCTGCAGAAGAAGCGCCCTCTCCAAGTCGCAGCATCAAACGTCTTGGATTTCCTATCGTATGGAACATTGGTGTGGGCTTTTTCGGATTTATGAAGGGAAAGGTTTAAGAGTTGTGAGTCTAGGCCATTCATCAAACTGACCTGGGGATGTGCACAATACCGCCCAAGGCCGCGCTCGGGGCTAGCTAGCAGTTACTGTACAGGTTGCTCTATTTCATGTCTTGGTATCTTTCCAAGTGCACCCTTGAACTGTGAGGCCTTGATTACTACAATGTATAAGTCAAGTACTAGTCCTAATAGTATTTCCTCTAATTCACTGTAAGTTCCTAAGGTCTGTTCTTTTTTTTTTTTTTTTCCCATCCAGCGTGTGTCACTCCGGACCAGAAAGCTGACCAAAGACGGTTGCGGACATCCACAGTGTGAGATATTCTCCGGACGCCATAGCCTTCCAGAGGCTCCTTGCCTAGTTAGCCACCATGCCATCCTTGCGCACGATAAACGTGGACTTCATGTCCCCAAGGACATGGATGGTCCCAATGTCCTTCTAGTCTCTCCGCAGTCTATCGCTATCCTGTATTAAATATAAGCCTGGTATCTTGGTGCTGCCCACACTGCCTGTGTTGGAGACTCTGGCCCTGAACTTCTGCTGCTACTGCCTGAACTGTCAAAGGAATGGGCAATAGCCCTATACCATGTTACACCTGGTCCGGCTCCCATATCTGCGTGCATTGCCTATTACAGGTGCACAGGTGGGTAATGTTATCTATAGTGGAATTAGCCCTTAGCTATATAAGTTGGAAATCTTGTTTTCTAATAAGTTAAGCCTAACCAGGATCTTGGCAAGCATTGGCCTGAATCTAGAAGAAGTCCTTATCTGCAACTACAAGTTTCTACAGGAGTAGCCCTTGTTAAGCTAATCTTACCCAGCTACCAGGTGTTTAAGTATTCTAAATTTCGCTAGTAACTTGGCTCCCTTTGTTTCCCTCGACCTACCACTAACATCGCGGCTAATTTTGTGGAAAAATGTGGATAATCTCGAGGATCTTCGCGCCTGGCCACAAGTAGTCAAGTTTTTCCGCAACCATGTTATGGATATTAGCTTGAGTGGGCTGGAGGACGCCGAATGTTTGTTGGACCAGACACGCTGTTTGTTAGAGGTAGTGTCCCTCCCTGGCGTTCGACAAGACGGACCAAACTGGCCGCGACCGCCGAGCTTGGAGCCTTTAGCTTCATTGAGGATCGGATCCATCATTCTGATGGGACATCAATCTGCGCCGTTCGACCATCGGCTCTTCCGGACGCTATCATGGCCTCCAGGATTGGTACCCTGCGGCCAATAGCTCTTGCTCACTCAGATTATCCGGTCGTTTAGGGCCTTTATATAGTAATTCCATATTTTCATGTGCTAAGTACCTGTGCCTGAATAATTCAGGGGTGCACCAGTGTAACGGTCGACGGCGAGGTTCCGATTTTCGAGGTTTCGGCATGTTCAACACTGATGACTATCGCTAACCAAGCGAAGCGGATAGACCATGAAGAGTCGCACCTCTCTAGCTGTTGGGCATGCTTTCAACCAAGGTCTAGCCAAGAACAGGCCACTAGTCGATGAATCCTTGGTGCTTCAATAAATGGTCGTTCAAAGGATAATGACTACAACCGCGTGGTTGCCGATATCTGTGACAAAAACACCAAAAAGTTGAGTTCTACGATGCATCACCTTTCTACAGAGAATATTACAATGTGTGTGTGTGTGTGTGTTTCAAACGCTGACCCCTCGCTCTGGGCGATATGCAGGTCACCACTATCTAGTCCCTATGCTTGTCTATGTACATTGAACCGTTACCTTCCGACGAATTTGGAGCCTTGTCACGGCCTATGGTGGCCTTCCTGCCTAGTATTTTGTTTAGCGGTCTTGTGGCGCGGGGCTCTGAAACATCTTTGATGCCTGAGTATTGCACCTAAGATGCTACTGTCTTGTATACTATCCCTCTTACCTTCCCTACCTTGGGTTCCATCCTCCAAGTATGTCCGGGATATTATTAAACGCCGTACTAATTTTCTTTTGTAGTTTATATTAAAGGCCCTTTAGGTTTAGGCAGTTTACAAGAACATAAACTACGGTCTCTAATGCACCACATTCGCACTTATTATCCTCTCTACAGCTGTGTTGTTTTCCATGTGTCGCGAGCTATAAGTGGCTACTTTAGAGCTAAGGGAGCAAGTAAGCTTGATATCGAGGCAGCGAGCCATACATTCTCCAGGTGCGTATAGAGGGTAGGCCCTTGTCTATGTGCTGGAGATGGCCACCCTTTTAAGAGTTTTTCCACCCTTGTTCCCATTCCTTCCGGATTTTGTTATGAGGATTGATGAGCGGATCGCGAGGATGTCGCCGGAGAACGTGGAGTCTGGTTTTTGCTTCCTTGTCTGTCTGTGGAGGTGGTGGTGGCGAGGGATCGACTAATGGGAGAGACACGAGGGCGGTCTTGTAGTCCAAGGCTTCGAGGGGTGGAAGGAGTTTTGTGTAGCATTCCTGGCAGTGCCAGGCACTGGGGACGAAGATGAGTGTTGTTGGCGATGAGTCCGCCATTGTTGCTAGGCGAAATGGGGAGGTACGAGGGAATATCTCAGAGACCGGGAGAGGATACCATTTATCTCAGCTTGGAGCGACGCAGCTGCGGCATAAAGGAAGCACGTTCCCTCGGCAGTTGTTATATACGTCCCTCCCGGAGTCGCGCGGGGTATCCCTTTGTTCAATGTACTGTTCCCCCTCAACCTAAACCTGTTTCAATAACCGGTCTACAGTAACCTGGACACTGATTCGTGAGACAGATGCCAGTATTTCGATTCCAAATCCCGTGGTTCCACCGTTGGCATATCTCGATGTACCCGTGCACCGTCGATCTTCGAGGTTAACCAATCCGGCCACCAGCTCGGAAATCCTCCCAGGACATGACACTGCATGTCAGAACTAAAGAACTAGCGTTCCGGTTTCTTGGTAGAGCTATTATAATTGCATGTTGTCGGTTACAATGAAGAATGTTAATAAGATAGAACCATGGGACTCGGTCTGGAATTTCATGGCTGAGGTACGAAGGCACCCGGATATGGTACCTATTCGAACCCGCGAGACCTACTTATCTGACGAGTTTCAAATAAGGGTCAGAATTTAAGTTCTGATGGAACAGACACAGAATGATGGGCTTCACATAGGAGCTAGTATTATATCGCCTCGACATCCTCCGACGTTTTTACTACAGGTTTCCAATGCCTCGTTCTGGGAAAGATGACAGGGTATCTGAGCCGTTTACGTTGGACTTCACCTCACTGTATCGCTTTGACGACCGGCATTGCACCTTGGCATGGCCGATATTGCACCATGAGAGCAATGACACGCACACTGTCGGTTCGATCAGCAGCGACAATTGCCATTACATAGTCTCACGTGACTAGCTTCCTAAGTGACGGTTTTTTATTATCGTTCCTCTAACATCACAGAGACCGGGGTAAGCCCCGGCGCAAATCATTAATGAAACTCTGCGACGGAACAAAGCTGACCCCGCGTGGGGTTGTGGAGTTCGTGTTCCGCTCAAATTGTGGAGAAAGCCGGAGCCTACACCGGCACTTAGCCCGGAACTATGTTTGGAAGGATAGCATGGACTATACAGCGTATAGACCACACCGGGGATAGTGGAATGCGAGATGTTCGTTAGGTCATGGTGCTGGAAAGCTGAATCCGAGTTTCAAACAACATATAAAAGGGCCTGCCCTGCCGGCAGCACATTAGGAGATTTTCTACGAATATCGCCCAAATATCACCGGAGAGGAATAAACACATTACCATCTGAATTATGCGCGGGTTTAGTCCGACTACCTGCGCGGCAGGCCTCCTCGTGCTTGCCCTAGCACCCACAGCCCTCACGCGCACGGTGAAGACCTCAACCCCACAGATGGGTTGGAACAGCTACAATGCCTACGTCTGTGATATCACTGAGGATATTATTGTCGATAACGCGAAGGCCCTGGTCGAGACTGGACTGGCTAAATTGGGGTACGAGTATGTCTCCCCGGACTGCGGGTGGTTCAACGGGGAGAGAAGCGACGTAACCGGTGCGCTCGAGTGGAACATGACTCGGTTCCCTGGCGGCGGTGAGGGCCTCTCGAAGAGAGTTCACGCGCTTGGCCTTAAGTTTGGGTTGTACTCTGGTGCCGGGTATTGGCAGTGCGGTGGGTTAAATAAGTACCCCGGTTCCCTTGGTAGGCTTCTCCCCTCTATACCTTCAATCCTGGTACAGGCACGCGGTTGAAATCTGCCTCTATTAACACGGCTTTGACATGGACAGGACATGAGGAAGCCGACGCCAAAGCCTTTGCGAGTTGGGGTGTTGACGCATTAAAGTAAGCCCCAGCGATGTTTCCCCGACAAGAGACATGAAAGCCTGACCTCGCTGCAACTTCTAGATACGACAACTGCTACGTCAACGGCACAGGTCCCACAGTCGGAGCCGACTTCTACTCTGAGGTCTCCGGCTCACCCGAGCGATTCCGTACCATGGCAAAAGCTCTCTCCGAAGTGGATCGAGATGTCCTCTACCAACTTTGTCAGTGGGGCGTTGGCCGGGACGTGGGCAGCTGGTAAGGCACCGAGTGAAGACAAGCTGAGGCGGTCTTTTCTTTTTCTCTTGTCTTTGCATTTTATTCCGTTTGTCGGCACTCCGGCTTGCATTCCGGGTCGGGGTTCGCTTTGCTAACCCAGGTCACTTCCAGGGGCGCTTCAATGGCCAACTCGTATCGCATCAGCGTTGATATCTACCCCAACTGGGGGAGTGTGTGGAGAATTACGAACCAGGCTATCGCATACGCCAAATATGTCGAGCCGGGCGCGTATCCGGACTTGGACATGCTCATGTAAGTCCCAACCCAGCGGCCCAGCGACCTTCATCCCTCATCCCTCTTCCCACTGGCCTATCTGCCCGCCTGCCTACATCCAATTATATTCCGCCACCGCGCCATCGGACGAGAACGAATTCTTACAATGCAACAGCATCGGACTGGGCGTGCTGTCGGAACAGGAGGAGCGAATGCACTTCAGCCTCTGGTCGATCTTCAAGTCACCCTTGCTCCTCGGTAACTCGATCTCCCGGCCGATCCCCAAGAGCTCCTTTGCGGCCATCGCGAACCAGGAGGTGATTGCGATCAACCAGGACCCGCTTGGTAAATCCGCGGAGCTGGTCCGCCGGTTCAGTGAGGAAGGGTACGACGTCTATGCGGGCCCGCTGTCGGGGGGTCGCATGGTCCTTGGCGTCGCGAATTGGCTCAACACCACGAACACGGCGAGCGTCGACCTGGGACGTGTTCTGGGGATCACGGCCGCGCGGGCGCGCGATGTCTGGGCTCACGACAGCGTTGGCCGTCTCTCCGGGAGGTATCGCACGCGTCTGGAGGGCCACGAAATGAGGCTCTTGGTCCTCTCGGATATCGTTTACGCACACGAGGACGAAAGGGGCTCGACGTACTATCTCGGGGACGAGGCGGCACTTTCCGGGAACGCATCGGTGGTCGAGTGCCCGCGCGGGCTGTGTCTCCCTGCCGGGTCCAAGGTCACGAACATCGGCAGCGGGCCCGAAAACGCCGCAGTCGCGTTCGAGGATGTCCTTGCCACGAGCGGCGGGACGAAGACTCTCCTCCTGGATTACATCAACTACGACATCGCCTGGGAATCGTCGTGGAAGCGGCCGCAGGGCACGAGCACCCGCAATGTCACTGTCTCCGTCAACTCAGGCCCTGCCAAGCGCTGGGCACTTCCAATTTCCGGTGGGAGCTGGTTCGACACGGGACGGCTGGCCATTGAGGTTGAAGGATTCGAAGAGGGCAACAATACGGTGGAGTTCCGCGCTGTGGATGGCATGAGCGGCTTTGCGCCGGAGCTTGTGGGGTTTGCCTTGTTCGAGTAGAGACTCGACCTCGCGGTCCGCGAAAAAATGATGGTTGGACAGTCGGTGCTTGAAAAAGAAGCATCGTAGCTGGATTTGTAACAGAATTCGAACTGTGGTAAATAGTAGTAGGTTAATATGAGTGGGCTTGGTCGCTTTGGGTCTTTTACCATCCATCTGGTATTTTTTTTTGTCCTCTTTGAACACCGTATATGTGGCGTGAGTAACTACACTTTAGCCGAGTGCGTCTCTATTGGTAGGGCACGTCTAGACGTTGACAGGGCATTAAATATAGGAGGACCAGCCTCGCTGAGTCATTCTTGTCCTGACTAGGAACGACCCCGGTGTCCAAGTTAACGGGGCATCCCCCCTATCAGCGGCAGAAAACTTAGTGAATAATTCTTTCTTACTATTAGCTATTCCTATTAAATTCAACAGGTGGTTTATGGCCATCATGTTTACTTTTGTATATAAATTATGATAGCACTTATGACTTAAACCCTCTTCTTAGCTTTGGAGCTGGATTCATCTTAGGAGGAAGGGTTAGAAGGCTACTATAAATAACCTCATGGCAGCTCTATTAGGTAGGGTTTTCGGAATAGCTTCATGTCAGCTCTACAGGCCTCTTAGAGGTGGTAGATAAAAGCGCTTAACAAGTAAATAGGCGTGTCCCATTAACCTAGACACCAGGGTCCTTCCTAATTAGACTAATGAGACTCACCAAGACTAGTCCTCCTATAGATAATGCCCCGTCAATAGAGACGCACTCGCTTTAGCCACTCTAGGGGAGACGCGAGTATAATTAAAACTAAGATATCAAAAGTAGACTTATAGATTAATGACTGCGCTACAGGATCTTACTCTTGAGTAACGTCTCCTCTCTCTCTCCATATATATACATATATATCTTGTTTGTAGTATCCAGATCAAGGTCTCGCGGTATGGTTGATAGGGATAGAGGAAAATTATCCCCCGTGTCCTTTCATAGGCAGTGCCTCTTTCCAGGATTATCCACACGATTATCTACCCTCTTCTAAGCCCTAGCCCCCTATTTCGCAGCCGCCCAGAGTAAGTCCCCGAAACCCGGCATCTCACCCCCCGTAACAACCTCTCCGCCTGCCTTATCATATGCGTCCTTCGCCCGAGTCGTCCACGGATTCCGTAACCCCTTCGCCTCAGAAGTATAGTATAGCAAGTCCCACACGGCCGGCGACTTCTTGACAGTCCCATCAGACTGGCGCACGACCCCGCGATTAAACTCCGAGATCTCCTCCCACGGCCCATCGACCAACACCGACTCGCACCGGCGGAATGTGGGGTCATACGGGACCGACTCGTTGAGGTTATATTTCGCCACGTACTCCGTGCCGTGCAGGAGCAGATTATTCGCGTAGCCGAATAGGTCATGTCCCTGGTTCTTGGACGTGCGCGCCGCGAGGGCAAGCCAGCCGAGGCTGTTCATCGCGTGTCCCTGGTCGCGCCCGGATTCGGAACTCTGGCCCGTGCGGCTGTTGATGGTCGCTTCGATCCCGGCGCACGGGTCGTTCTTCCACGCCCAGATCGCGTAGTTGTACGCCGACACGTCCTCCAGGTACACCGCAAAATCGAGGAGCGCCTTGATGGATGCGATGCCGTAGTTCGCTTGCCCAATTATGATGCTCTGCCGCAGGAACAGCCAGTACAGCTGCACGCTGAAGCCCTTTCCGCCTTGCCATGCGGCGCCGGCCTCCTTCCATCCGCCTTCCCACCGCATGATCTCGGCCGCGTTGACGAGGAGTGTTCCTTCGATCCCAATTAGGAGCGACCGGTCGGTCCCGATTATATCAGTAAGGTTTGTGCCCCATGCGTCAAGGATTGTTGTTGAGCGGGTCCAGTGGGCTTCATCCTTGGTTATATACCCTGCAGCATAGACAGAGTCAGCCATGGGTGCCTGGGAACAGCAACCGGAACGATGCAAAGGGGTGTAACATACACATAATAGCATTCTGATACGCAGCGCGCGCATCATTCGCAAACGAGGTGTAGTTACTGACAGACCCGCGCGAAATTACGGCGTGCGGGCCTTGAATTTCGTACGCAGCTTGAGAGAATGAGCTATTCGCGAAGGCCTCATAACCTGACTTCCAGGGTTCCTTCCCTTTCAGAACGCCAGTTCTCATTGTCTCAAGATCCTGGTGCGAGTGCCAGAGGCCCGGGTGCACGAATTCAGATGGTGTTTTCTTCTGCCCGGCTGTCCATGGGACGTATGGGACGGGCCCTGTATGGTGTTAATTAGAGGGCGCTGCGATCTTCATGGGTCTGTGACGAATTACCATTGAGACCTGGTACGTCTCGGACGAGGGCCTGAACCAGCAAAGGCGCCAGCCCAACAAGGGTCAACTAGACACTGATAGTTAGCCATTGAGTGTTTATTATGCGACTAGTTGAGCTTTACTCGATATAGATGCATCTTGAATCGCCGTAACTCTTGACTATGTATCGTCTCTGGGAGTAAGTAGGTTCAGATGGAAACATCATCATTCCGTAACGGAGTTAAATCTCGATTTCTGCCCACAAGGGACAACAAACGACCTCCGGTACATAGTCCGGAATGGAGCCGTGAAGCTCAGACTCCCCACAAAACCCTGGCCGGTCTCCACGAACCCCGATGAGTTGGGGTACCTAGCCTTGTGGGTACAAAAGCAGGTGTTGGATATGACGTGCTATTATTGGTGGAACAACAGAAGAACCACAGACCTAGCGAAATAACTACATCGGAGTGTTTGTCGGAAGCGCTCCCCACGTTTGACGTATTGCTGCGGTTTTCTTTAATCTTCTAATCCGATTTTAATGCCCTGGTCCGTGTTTGACAGTGTGGGCATCACTGTGGAGTGCGGACGTAGACGGCCTTACGAAAACCTTGACTCCGTTGACCGGATGACTACGTTGTAGGCATGTGACCCTTCAGGTGCTGGCGATCAGCATCCACCCGACAACCTTGTCCGACATCTGATGGATGCCTAAAATCTGGGCGAGGCTATTCGCGCGTCTTTCCCGCCCCTTTCCGGAAAGGACAGCGGCAGGCGAAAGACAAAAGTTGGGCTGACTTTACCCGGGGCTTATTCTGAGTTCAAAGGTCACTGGTGGCGACGCCTTTGTAGACTCGGCTTTATATCCGAGGTATTCTAGTCTTACTATCCCAGAAGTAGGGCCGGCCGCCTCATTTGAAATTCCTGACCCAGAGATAAGGATAAGGCATACCGAATGTTAGGGTAAACCGGAACCTACTAACCCATCAGGTGTACCATAAGCTGCTGTGACGGGAGACCTGACACCAAGCGTCGACACCCAGGACGTACGCTATTTGGAGCATAGATTACGTCATTCATAGACTGTGTGATGGCGCCTATGATTGAACGTGATTATGTTTAAGGCGCTCGTGCTTCAGGGTTCACGCACCCAATGCATCTTCCTTCAGCGATCGAGACCTCCGACCAATCAATCCACGTCCAGCCGTCAGTGCTTCATGGCTGATATTTGTCTGTGAACAAAACAACTCGTAACCCGATATATAAAGCCGGTCGGGCCTAGTGTAACTACTTATCAGAGAGAAATCTGCTCCTCCCGGCTCCAATCATGGCCCCTTGCAACAACCGGTAATGTCTGCAGCCGAGGGTGGAAACTGATATCTGTTAGAAAATGCTAGCTCCTGGATTTGGCTCTAGTCCCTCTAAGAGCATGCGAGGCATATCCTTAGCGCCTATGGAAAAGTCCCCGGCGGATACAAACTTGTGCAACAGGTAGGTTTAGACTCCTAGTCCATTCTAGTTATGATTAAACAAAATCAGAAACGTGTCTATTCTGACTGTGGAGACTTTGCTCTTTTTGCGGCATAAAAGGTAACTGAAGATGGTATTATACAAACTGGCACAGGTCATCCCGTTCGCGAAGGCATTTCGCATCCCTACGCGCCAAAGCAAGAGATATGGGCGTCAACCAAAACCATAACCCAAAAATAGCGGATTCTCCTCTCTTCCAGGTCACCGAAAATGGGGACGGCAAGGCAGCGAGATGTGATATCCATCGTAGATAGAATTTGGCAGTAATTTTGATAGCCAAAATATGTCTTCTCTGATGTGATTTTAGAGCGAGAGTTGGGTGTTGAGTTTCTTGAACCCCTCCAAGTACTGGATTTCTTTACCTCGAGGGGGGATTGTGATGGGGTTGTATTAACTGGATCATGACAGGAGTGATATAGACACTGGGCTGCGTGTGACGGGGACATCAAGGGATATGTATTTCGCTGCGTGTTTAAATTACCAAGGTAGAGTACATACAGACGATCTGTTGGGATGATGTTGGGGGCGGGGGGATTCATTGCGCCGTACTCCATATGTACGCCGAGTCATGGCAGACGCTAGCAGGAACCAATGGTAGTCCGATCTGCAAATTACCCTGGATGCATTCATATACATAACGCGTTCATAAGAAATGAAGACCTGCAAGCTAGACAACATTACCAACCATGGTCGACTCACTCGTCGCACCAAGGGAACCCCCTTCCCTTCTGCCCCGCTGAGACAGCAACAACTCATCATCCTCGACAGTAATCCAAATCAGGGTACTATTGCTAGACCGGTCCTTCCTCCGATCTTTCGGCTGCTGCTGTTGTTGTTGCTTCATCATCCTCCGCCGCGCAAAACTATTCATAACTCGAGACGAGCCGCCACCTGGACTATCACCGTGACCACTGCGATACTTATTTCGAACAACCAGCGAGGCCAATGTCGGCGTGGAAGCACAGATCATGGCGACGTTTACCTCCAGCGAGCAGAGAACCCCAATTAACGCGAGCGAGTAGGTGAAATCTTCCTGGTTCTGGTTGTAGATGATCAGGATGCGCGTTAGGTTCGTTGCGCAGACGCTATATGACATGAACCGTCAGAATTAGTGGGCATGGGCCTCGAAATTATGTAGCGCATGGGGAAGGATGGACAGGATGTATGTACGTACCACAACCCGAGGCTAAAGATCCCGTTCAGTATCACCTTCGACTTGAAAGGCATCTGCAGCCTCCAGAGAGTCGGCGCGGGGAGGAGAACGATCGTAAGCTCGATGACCATGTTGATCGTGCAGGTGGCGAGCTGCATCTTGTAGCTGTCACCGCAGTGGCCGTCGGTGATGGACTTGTCCCAGTTGTACGCGAACGGCTGGCAGGTGAGCACGCCGAGGAGGATGCCGGATAGCCCTAGCATCACGCTGAGGGCGGCGATTGCCCAGATGAGGTAGCGGACGATCGGTGTCACGAAGATGTCGTAGAAGAGGCTTAGGAGGCATAGTTTTACGAGTGTTGTCGCCATGGCCCAGAGGAATGTACTCGCGGTAATAACCTGGTGGAAGTGTAGTGTTATTAGCATGTCTGTCAGTTACCAGGGATGGCTGGGTGTGCGAAAGGACTGGTGAGGAGAGCGTACCTTTAGAAGCGGAACTGTTCTCTCTGGATACAGACGCATGAAGTCCTCAAGGTGCATTCCGAACCCGCCAGGGTATATTCCTAGTCGATAGTTCAGAATCGGTTTCACATAGAGTTGACCGGCAGATACCACTCACCGTACAAGAAATTGGTCGAGTATCCGACCGCAAACACATAACCGGCAAAGTATATATAATCGTGCAGCTGAATTGACCGGCGCTTCCGGATCTGAACCCAGACTCGAAGGACGAGCCCGGCAGAGAGCACTATGAGCAGGACAACGGTCGTAATGAAACCGGCCCGGCCTGCTGTTGTTGAGAGACCGCTATGAGGGTAACTGGGTTGGTCCATTTCGCCGGAAGTATCAATGATACTGTTTGCACCGAGAGACTAAACCAGGACGGAGATGGTGGTAGCTATTTCTATCTCTCTGGATGGATGGCGTAACGACATAAATAGTAGATGTGTGTGGGACAGAGCCTTACTTATGGTGGGCATAGCCCGGCAAAGCCCAGGTATGCATGTAATTGGCAGAGGCACACAGCCCTGTCATACCCCAGCATTACTGCAGAAGATCCCCCTTATAGCAACCCCCAATGAATAGCCACAAACCCGGTTGTAAACGAAATGTCAGAATCAACACTGGCTCAACCATCGGATGCACGAGGAACGGCTCAGAGCTGTTGGTGGGTATGTTAGAAGGGGGCACAACCTATGATCACGATGAATGTCACCAAGTTCCTCCTACAGCAGATCGATAGCAGGAGTGGTGTCGACCGTACAATCGATTTCGACGGACCGTGGTTGAAATGGAGAAATGGCATTCTCATTGCGGAGTTAAGGGAGATAGACATTGACACGCAAGGTATGACAGAACATGCTCGCCAACGCTCGCGGTTGTCAGACTGGTTTTCGTCCAGGGGTTTGGCCCGCGCAAGGATGCCCGAAGAACGCCTGTGACGGTCCTGCGCAACGATGATTAGATTTGGAGCCACTGACACCTGCAGCCGAAAAGCATGCGGGGTTTGCCGCAGAGAAGACCGCAAAGGGCCAACCAACACTCCAATCCACCATGACGATGAGGTTCTGTGCCCCAGTGGGTACATACATGGGTCGCTCTTCCATGCACTAGGCGAGGTGCTGGCCGTCTCTGCTTGATGTCCCTCCGTGTACTGGACCGATGAGTGAGCGTATTCAACTGGCCAATTGAATGAGTAGAGGGATCACACAGTAGAGCCAGGATTAACAGTGTGCCCTATCTAACTTTCAGCGTCCTATTGTGGTAAAGGGTGTCCTGCCGTCGGGTTCGAAACCTGCTACTCCGTCCCAAATGCTTATGTGCAGCATTTAGGCTTATGGCCCACCAATGGCACAGTTCAACGAGGAGTTGTTGGTGCCACTCGCAGCTGATCATGCTCTGGGATCCTGCCTATGCGACCATTTGAACCATTGCGCCCGATTACAGGACGATCCATGAATCTGTCTTGACGTGGGAGGAGGAGGAGGCACGTGATCACCTCCGTGGGCAGCTTTCGAATTGGAGATTCGAAGTTGAGCAATACAACATCCTGCCCACGACAGACGATTCACGGCATCTGCGTGATTTTCTTGTTCACCGCTCGATCTCATGGAAGGCACAGCCCGCAAGTCGCGGGCCAGCAAACCGAAAGTCCGAACAGGATGTATTACCTGCAAGTCAGTCACGGTCGCCTTTCGCGCTGCTCAACACTAACGAACGGGTTCCAGGGCACGCAGGGTCAAATGTGACGAGGGAAAGCCAGCATGTTCTCGGTAAAACCCTCTAGCATTGCAAACAACCGAAGGTATATTGATTCGAAGATAGCTGCATTAGTACCGGGCGAAAATGCGACGGATACGCTTCCCTCCTTTGTTCGGCGTTGGGAGCGCCTGGTGGGTTGCAGCCGGTCGCGCCTTCCACTTCCGCCACAGAGTCGCGCGCTCTCGACTTCTTCTTCCACACCACCTCGCCCCAGTTGGCCGGCTTCCTGGATACCGACTTCTGGAAGAGAAGTGTGCTCCAGCTCAGTCTAGCGGAACCTGCCATCCGTCAAGGGTTGGCTGCCCTCGGGTCACTCCACGAATATGAACAAGGGCTAGCGACACACAACGCCGTAGCCGAGCAGCTGTACATCCGAGCGATCCAAACGACAGTCGACAAAGCTGCGGCTGGCGACGTGTCTGTTCCCATTGTTGTCATGGCCAGCATTATCTTCACGTGCTTCGAGTTCCTTCGTCGCAACTCTCGCGCTGCCGCCATGCACATTGCTAGTGGTATCGACATTATCCGACACTGGAGAAAGAGCAACGAGCGCAGTCCGCGTGGACAATGGGGCGACTCCTCTCCATCGTACGAGGGTTACTTTCTTGAAACTGAGCTCGCTCCCATTCTTACGTTGTTCAATCTCAACGCCTCGGAATTTGGTCCATTGCCTCGAAGCAGGCTTATCCTCCACGAAGTCGAGAAGGTTGGGCCGAAGCTAGCAGACAGATTCGAGACGCTGCGCGAGGCGAGAGTTGCCCTTGTCGACTTGGTCACAGCATCTGCGGAACTATTCCAGGAACTTGACAACAACGTTGAATGCAGGACATCGCCAACCCACGATCAAATGGCGGCATCTGCAGCACTACGGGAAAACTTTGCTCGTTGGAAGGACTGCTTCCAGGACTTACTCGGGCGGAGAGAGGATACATGGAGCCCAGAGGACAAGGCCGCCGCAAACGTTGTCAGGATGATGCAGCTTGGGTCTGAAATGGGACTTGCTGCCTACGTAGTTTCCAGTGAATGTGACTGGGACGGTTACAAGGCCGAGTTTGAAGAGATTATTCGCATTGCGGAGCTGTTATTAGCCCGTGATTGCAGTGTTAGAAGCCTCAGCCTCGACCTGGGGTTGGTTTACCCTTTACATGCAGTCGCATGGAAATGCCGATATCCTCATCTTCGCCGCAAGGGGCTTGGCTTGCTGTTGCGAGTACCCCGACAAGAATGGCTTCTGAATTCTGGACACTACCATGCGATCTTCACCCGTATCGTGGCAATTGAAGAGGATTACACATTTGCAGGCGCAGAACATGAGCTTCCTCCTGAGAAAGTGCGAGTCCACGATTTCTTCTGCCTTCCACAACCGGGACGCGACGATGATAATTCACGCTATGCCATTACCTTCCTTACCAAACCAGATGGACTCGATAACGCATGGGAATTTACGACGGAGTATATTCACCTGCCCGGTCCAACGTCCGATTTCCCACCTTCAAATCTATTATCCTGCCGGCGCTGGGCAAACTCTGACGCCCCTAACCACCCTACCGCAACCGCTTTGAAGGTCGCTGTGTTCGGTCCATATGTTTCAGCCAGAAACGGTCTAATTGATGGTATTCACACCAACACTATCTGCACCCGTGCAACATCCACTAAAGTCGGAGTGGAGATCTAATTCAAACAAGCGTTCAATCTAATCTACAGACCAGCCCTCTGATAGAAAGCCAAGGGGACTTTGTCCGTGAGTGCCAAAGTAAGAAACGTGGAGCTGTCGCGCAGAGCCTTCTCCGTTCGTTGCTTCGCATCCTGTTCGGTTTCCCCGTCCATCCTCGCCGGAGTGACGCGATATTCTCGGAACAAAACTAATAGCGTCGCGATAAATTCTGCCTGAGCAAACTTCCTTCCCACACATGCTCGCATTCCATCACTGAAAGCAATAAAAGCTCCACGACGAGGCTTATGGATTGCGCGTGACTCTAGCCCGGGACCAGCAAGCCCCTCCACTCCATCGTTGCTCGCGAGAAAACTGTCCGCATTTCTTTTGTCCCAGCGGCGGGGATCAAAGATTGCTGCATCAGGTCCCCAGTACTTCTCCGAATTATGCACGGCGTTGCAGTTCAGGTTCACACGGACATTTGGTGGAAGGTGGTGAGTTTTACCGTTGTAGATTAGGTCCGCGCCGGAGTGAGCGGTCAGCTTAGGAATGCTAACAGCCGGGGGGTACAGTCGGAGAGTTTCAAGCTTTCAACTTAGCAAAGGTCCTTCAACTGCCGACAAGGGCTTACCATGATACACAGTGGTGTCACTAGCTTTGGGAATCCACTCGCATAGTCACAATCACAACCTCCTTCGCTCACGACGTCCACGATCTCTGTGTATAACGCTTCTTGGGCGTCTTGGTGAACGGCCAAAAGAGCCAGCGCGAACCGAAGCGTGGTCGCTGTGGTCTCGTGTCCAGCGATGGAAAATATGTAAACGTTACCCAGAACTTCGGCGTCGGACAGGCCCGGATCCCGCTTACTAGTCACCTCCTGTCCTTCTCGTCGCGAGCGAACGAGTCTTTCGAGCAGGTTGTGAGTTTCATCTTCGCTCTTCTCGGCCTTTCTTACCAAGGCATGCAGAAACTTTCCCAGATCCTCGTGTGCAGCGAAGTACTTTTTAAAGAACGGCACAAGCCTATGAGGAATGCACTTTGGAAGTACGCCGTTGGCAAAGAACACGGAGAGCATGGATCGGTTCATGTACTCCATGACACCGCGGAAAGTAAAATGATAGCTGACCGGGGGAACTTCGGAATCTCTGAACAAGTCATCTGAACGGTCCTCGAATATTGAGAGCGACGGCTTGAACGGTAGCTTTACCCCGAAGCCTGCGTCGGAAATTACATTGAGCGACAGCTTCAGGATGTCTTCCCGACAATCCGGTAACACAAAGCCTGATTCGCGTTCGCCGTCATCTGAGTACAGTCCTTTCCAATACTCGAGCATCTCCCGAGCTTGTTGTATTGTGCTGCGCCAAACGAGGGCGTTGTTTTTGTCGTTGAATGCAGGGGCCGTGTAACGATGGTGGTATGCCCACTGAGCGCCTTCGGACTGCATTTGTCAACTTTCCTGTATACCGACGGATATTGAACACGGGCTACACACCGTGAATACACTGGTTCCATACATCTCAAACGCTTCTACGGACGGTTAGCATCCGCTTCCGATTGAATCGTCGTGGAGTCCCACCCAGGTGCTTGACCGGCTTCACAAAACTGTGTCTTGCCTTGCAGATTTCCTCAACAACATCCGCATCTGTGACATTGCAGCTGATTCCGCCCGGGGTGACATAGAGATACACTCCGCCGTACTTCTTGGCCACACGGTCTTTCCCAGTCCAGCGCAACTTGAACGTGCTGTCGTGGATGTATCCCGCCCAGCTGTCGGGAAGGAGATAGTTGACCAGGTACCGGAACCATCGGGTCTCCAAGAGTGCGATATAGAAGATATTTGCCTCAGAAAACGGAAATAGAATATAGGGCAAGTTTGTTTGCCTGGCAAGGGATCGGTTGTGTAGCAGGGCAGTGACGGTGTGGATGATATATATGGCCGGAATAGCGGCGACCGTTGCCCACAGCATGTTGAAGAGGTGTGTCGGCGTGGAAAATGTTCCTGATCATCGACATTTCCCGACGCTGTTTATATGCCTTTGGGGTTGTTCTTGACCGTGAAGCTAATTCGAATCGCTCGTAAAGGCCCACCCGGTACGAGCGAGCCAATAAGCGGCCTGGTGAGATGGCGGAGGCACTCAGGCACCAACCCAACCAGGACCAGGATCGATGCAGCTTACGGTCCAGCCAACTGTCGGCCAGTGATTCATGTGAATTATGCTTTCTTTGCTCGTGAGCTGATCGCACGCCGAGTCCGAGCTCCTCCGTCTACTTATATTCTTGTGTCGACCTCCAAAACCCTTCCAGAACCGCTGCTCACTGTCTGTCTGACCGGCCATTACAGCGTTCGATCATGGCCTCCATTCCTATCAGTGGGCAAGTGGCCCGAATCTTGACAACAGTATGTTGCAGCGACCCATCTCGAGAACTCTTTCAAGTCACAGCTGACTGAGTCTAGCCGTCAATGCTCGGCTTCTTCCCGGTCGCTGTCCACTTTAACCTCTTCAATATCATTGGCAAAAGCGACAAGGCCATTTCGGCACGTGAAACCCTGAGCGCGTATACAACCAGGGCCACGAATGGCGCAGCTGTCAATGTCCCTGGTAAGGATTTCCTATCCGTCCGACTGTCGGGCCACGACTAATGGACCCGGTGAACCAGCTCTACCTCTTATTGGTAGGTCTTCCACGTATTTGTGTGCGTAAATCTCTCGCTGACCGAATCAGAGGATACTCTCCTGGCCATGGGGGGGCTCGGTTTATTGGACATTGTTGACGGGGACCTATATGCCGCCAATGACCTTACTCGGTACTTGGTGTCGACTCCCTGCACGCTACATGGGGGACTTCACTTGTGAGTCCCAGGTCGTTTTACTTCGTCGCGTCCTAATTGTTCCAAGTTCTACCGAGATTATCCTGGCCTCGTCGTTCCTTATGCGAAAGCTCAAGGCTGAAAATTTTGCCTACCCTTTCCAGGAGCTCGATACTCCTATGCAATATGCGTATAAGGTCATGGGGAACGAAGATTATGCGAAGAAACATACTTATGCAATCATGGCTTCGGAGGGCCGCATGGAAAGTTTCAATACCTTTATGGTTGGCAAGTTCGGTGAACTTACTCCTGTTCCCGATCGGATGAAGATGGTAGGATATGATCTGGAGGCTGTGCTAGCAGAGGGCGACGCATCAACCTCGACCAAGATCGTGGACATTGGTGGCGGACGAGGCCAGCTCTTGCTCCAACTCAAGGGAGCCTTCCCGCAACTGCGGGAGGAAGAGCTCATCGTGCAAGAATTCAACGACGACCTTGGGGATGTCCCAGGCGTGACTTTCATGCGCTGGAACTACAAGGACGAGAGCAGCCCGCAGCCCATCAAGGCAGCCCTGCTGTACAACCTGTCCCACGTCCTGCACAACCTGCCGGATCTCAATGCCGCGCGGATCCTACAACGCGTCGCGGAAGTGATGGCGCCCTGGTCGCGCCTGCTGGTCCATGAGGACATGAGAAAGAAAGAGACGGCGTCCATTAATTCCACGATGGTTTTATTATTTGGCGGCCGGGAGCGGACGCCGCAGGAATGGCACCAGCTGGGCACACTTGCGGGGCTGAAAGTGACCTTCGAGGGGTTCCCGCCCTTCGGACCGGGGCTCATCGAGTTTAGGAAGGCTTAGCGTACAATGGATATGTAGGGGGCCGTGAAGGAATTCGGATTGCGGAGCACTTCTATCGTGAAGCGGGCTGACAATAATTTTCGCACACCGAGATCTTTCATCCTTGCGTGATCATCCTTCGCCCGTTTCTGGCACTTAATGGAACGCCGAGCTCATGCTGTACGACATAAACTGCTGACTGCAGCTTACCCTTAGTTTCCTCTGCGCGATTGAGGCGTCGCCTGATCACCCTGCTGCTATTTGCGTTCTTCTGCTCTCTCATCTCCCGCTCTCACCTCCCGCGCCCATCGTTTATCCATGGTAGCCGCAGTTGGCCAATTCCTACGCGGAGCCTGTGTCTTGTGGAATTAAGCACTGTAAATAAAAGCCACCAGCGAGATGACTGATAAGATGTCGTCGATCGAATGTCCATCAACAACGCTCCGGCCGCTCTTCAGCTACCTTCGCGCTTGAACTTGACGAAAAGCAAGGTATACTCTTATCCTAATATCGCGCGTGCAGGATCATCTGTTCGTGTGTATGCGGGCGAGGGCCCAGGGTTACAATGTCTCCAGCCATCCTCTCACTGAGCCGCCGGCTGCCAAAGCGAATGGTTGGATTGTACGCAGTCTGTGGCGGTGGCTGAGCAACGTATGGCCCTAGAGGAACGTCTGCCATTTCATTCCTGTCAAACCCCGCGCCTCCAGGCGACGCCAACCTCGTCGTTGTCTGCGTCTTGAGCACCATTGCCTATCCACCGCTATCAAGGCAGACACGAGGCTGATAGAACCGAGCGGTCCGAAGTGCGTCGCGAAGTCATAAACAAACAAAAGACCAAAGACCAAAGACCTTCGATAAGGTGGGCCTTGATTGCCATCTTAACTCCGTTGCTTTTACACCCGATGGGCGCAAGCTTGCAATTGGAGCTCACTTCAGTTCGATTGGGTACGTTAATGTATTGGATTCGTATCGGCTGCGTCTTGCAGATGGGTACGCCAAGAGTGTTTAGAGGGATTGGCGATGGTGAAGTGTGCACTGCTGGGTTTCTTTCTTGTTTCTACCTCGAGCTATGAAGCACGTATAGCTGGCTATATGGGCCGATCTAGAGTGTGGGCTATGTCTGCTGTGCGCAAGTATCAGGCTGTTTTGCAAATGGCTTTGGTATTGTGAATCCAAGCCTCATCTCATAAAAGATTGTAATTAACACAAATAATCACCAACGACGCTCTTAGACAACTGGCAAACCCGCACCGCCGCAAGCACTCCTCCTCTCTCCTCTCCGTCTAGCATGCATGGTGGACAAATGAAGGACAATAATGATAACACATCCTAGGAAACGAACCAAGCCAGCAGCACAAACGATAGATGACCCTGAACGAAATGGAAACAACCGAGTCGCGCAATGCCATCACCTCACTCAATTCCTGCAACGAACGATGTTAGCACCGCTACATAAAGGACCCCTCCCTGCCTTGCTGGGTACCAGTAAAGTCACGCAAGTGGCATTTTGGTTTCCAACTTACAAGAGCTGCAATGTGAGATCCCCATGGATCTTTGCCTTGAGCTGAACCTCAATATCCAAATTCAAATCCAGCCGCAGCCTCAGCTGCTCATCCTTCTTTTTCTCCCCGGCCTCTTCGCCCTGCTGCTGCCCCTGGTTGGCGCCGCCGACAATCCCGCCCAGCGTCTGCCCGGCCGTCTTGCCCAGAGTGCCAACGGCTTTCCCTCCAACATCTTGCGCGACTTCGCCTACTTGGCCGACCGTTTGGCCGACGTCGTCGAGACGGGATAGTTGTTGGTTGTCGCCCGCGGCGCGTTGCGGGTTCCGGCGCCAGACTTCAGGGGGTGCGTCCCGTTCGCGGTCGAGGGTGATTGTGCGTCGTGGGTGTGAGCGGCGGGTTCGTGCTGGTTGTGGTTCCGGTTCAGGCTCGGGCTCAGGTTCTGGGGAGCTTGTTGTTTCGTCTACTGAGACGGGTGGGGATGCATCACTGGATCCACCGGCGTCTTCAGCCCCTACGTCCTCGTTCCCGGGCGTGCTTGGTGGATTGTCAGCGTCATTGTTGATGGAGACGGTGTCGTCCGACGGGTTATCCTCCTGCTCTGCGTTCTTAGATTCATCAGCCGCCTTCTCCGGTGTTGGGTCCGCAGGGGCCTTTCGATTCAGCTTCGGTGGCTTCCTCTTCGGCTTTGTAGCTGCTGCATCGTCTTTAGGGACATCTGTGGGCGGTGCGGTCGACATGTTGAGGGATAAGGAGATATGTTACAGCGAGGTCGTGGTTGATCTTGTGACTGAAAGCGTGGCTGGTTTAATCCGTCGTGTTCGATAATACGCAGCTGGCACCTTCTCACTTAGTCGGTGATGGACGGTATAGACAACTTCCCAGCCGCCACGTATAGCAGTCTCAACGGGGATGGAAATAGCTCGATACAGGAGAGTCACAGGTGATATCAGCGTGACGGGGGTCTCTAGACTGGAAGAAACATCATGTCCTCGTAAGGTATGCAAAAACGTGGTAGGCTATGGTTGCCACCGAAGGCTTGGATGGTTTTACCTGCTTGGTCTAACGGCCGGTACCAACAAAGTAACGGTCCCCGTTAGGCAGCAGACGAGCCATGCCATGGAAACAGTAAGCCCGTTTCACCCTGCCTGTGTGTCTGGTCTGGTGAGGAAGTGGCATGTTCGTCATCAATCACCTGGCTGCTAGAGTGTAACTGTCCAACGAGGGACTTCGGGTGACGACTTGTCGTGGCGAGGATGACGGAAAGCTCTAGGGTCAGTCGACGTCAATGGAGGTTCACCATGTGCTCGACTACAGGGAGTGCACGTTTACTCAATCTCAGAACAAACGTCGCACCTTATCTAATACCCTAGCAGATTCACTCATTAAAAGAACCCCATCCCAGCTACCTACCGTTGAAGAGAGCGCCGGCGAGTACACAAACACAAGGCAGTCACCATGGATGATCCCGGGCAGGCTTATAATAACAGGAACGCAACGCAAACTGCGACCGCACAGCCAGATCGCCGACGACAGGCCCTCCGCCGTCGACAATCGAGACGCACCGATTTCCCAGATGAGTCCAACAAGGACTTACAGCCCTACGAAACTGCACAGTCACAAGAACTGGCTCGAAACAGAGATCCAGCATCAGAAACTGCAGTCAGCGGAGGCAATCGCGCGCCTGAGAGGCAGTCGATCCAGCAAACGAATCCAAAGGAGAAGGATGAGGATACCGGGCTGAAGCTTCGCCTGGACTTGAATCTTGATATCGAGGTTGAACTGAGAGCGAAGATACATGGGGATTTGACGTTGGCTTTACTGTGCGTATTACTCTACAGACTCCTTCACTATTTTCACCTGCTGACTCGTGCCTAGGTCATGAAATAATATAACACTGTGTTATGGAATGGGCATCGGGATGTACAATACAATAACTCCAGAGAGGGATTTTATGCAATTATAGAGAGCGTGAAAATGCATGTTCAATTCCTTGCCAGCATAACTAGTCGGACAATAACAACCATACTCTTCCACGGCCTCCTTGGATTAAATCCAACGTCATTAAATGATGAATATACACATCCATCGACCGTCCCTCGCGAAAACCCTTCCCAATCCTCAGTAATTGCTCTATTGTCCGATACGTCATCGCAGAAACTCTAGCTCGCCACTTTACTGGATGCCAAACATCCGGGGTAAGCTCAGGTAGGCGGGGTGCTCTCTAAAGATTGCCTAATCCGGCGATTCTCGACCATCGCCGCCCCCCCGGACCCACAGCCCGCCAGTCCCATGCCGCGCATTGGGGCCCTATATGTGCCCTAATATAGGTCTGCGCGCCAGTTGCATTGATTTCCGGCCGAGAGAGACTTTGGAAGTCACCGTTGGGTATGTTGTTTGTTTAGTTGGTTGTGGCTTGTGATTGTGAGACATGCCGTTGGGCGTGCCCCGGGTGAGGTGAAACCAGGCCACGAGGACATTGGAAAATTTAACCATCACGTACTCATGATGAAATCATTATTTGGTCTGAAGAGAATTGAATTATTGTTGGTGTTGCCTTTGTTCAGGCGTCATAGTGAGGGCAGTTAGTTATAGTTTGCTCGGTGGCTGGTTCGTTCCCTGACACCTAGGAATGTAATGAAGCTCTCCTCCTAGAATCTGCAAACAAACAGAGCGAAGACACAATATTAGATCCCTCAAGTACCTCTAAACGAGGAAGACCAATTTATATCAAATTCCACTTTCATCCTGCAATCATTCCTACCCCCCGCTTCCGCGTTTACAAATTTACCGGGGAGATCCACCTCGGTTACTCACTCACCATGGCGTCCGCAGCCCCCGAACAGCAACAGCCAGTCCGCGACAAGCTCGCACAATCCGCACCTTCCAAGCTCCATAAGACGGCCTCTGCCATCCGTCGAAAGATAGAGGGCGCGTCACAAGAGCAAAGACAAGTTCAACCTCGAGACACAATTCAACCTACTACTGCGGCCGCCCCCGCTGGGTCAAGCGGCCAGCAAACCTCTATCCCAGAACGAGCGAAGCCGCAAAAACTTCAACATTCAGGACCAGCGCCGGAGACAGGCGCAGTAGATAGCAAGGGTGGACTGGAGGACCAGGGACAGAAATTGTGGAATCCCGCCGACGCAGTGTCTCAGTCTGATACTTCGAACCATACGGACGCACCAGTCGATGCACCGCGCGATCTATCCATACTAGATGGACTAGAGGTTCAGGATGGGGGAAAGGTGTACGACCATGAAGGAAACCTAGTTGGGGAAGTCGCCGAAGGCGACCCCGAAGACCTTGTTGGACAAACTGTGAATGGCCAGGGGGAAATCGTGGACGATGAGGGCGATCTGATTGGGATTGTCAAGCTTGTTGCACCGCAGATCGAGGGTCGAGATGCCGGTGATGTGGAGACACCCGGTGAAGGGGTACCGCTGAATGATGAAAACGTCTCGCCGGAGAGACCGGATACTACACCAAAGCCTGGCGAGGCTGCGGATGCCGCCAACGATTTGGTAGGAGGGGAGGAGCAAAGAGACGATACGGGTAATGAGGGTGCCGGTGAGGGTGCCGTTGGACAAGAGACCATCATTCCTTCTGAGAAGCCAGATTTACCAGAGCCCCAGGCAGACACCGAAGCCCTGCAAGAGCAAGAGCAAGTGTTACCTGACATCGAATCGAATCTCCCTGATATCTCCACCCTCGAAGGCATGAAATGCAACAAACTCGGCCACATCGTCCGCGAAGATGGTACCGCCGTTGGCGAACTTACCGAAGGAGACGCGAGAAAGCTCGCGCGCGGTGGGTTTGAGCTAGATGACCAAGGCCAATTCTGGGACAAACAAGGACACGTTGTTGGCAAAGCCAAACCGATATCCATCGAAGAAGACGAGCCAGGTCCATTCGCAGATGCGGGTGACCTGTTTGTTGCTGACGATGGAATGGTCCAGGATGAACATGGGAGGACAGTCGGGAGAGTGGTTGAGGGCGATGCGAAGAAGCTGCTTGGCCGTGCTGTTGATGATGATGGGGATCTTCTGGATAAACGAGGGAATGTGATTGGAAGAGCGGAGCCGTATGAGCCTCCAGAGGAGGAGGAAGAGCAGCAGCAGCAGGATGGAGAAGAAGACGAAGAAGAGGGCAAGGATCTCTCTGCACTGGAAGGTTTAATGGTGAACAAACTGGGTAATATCCTGGATAACAATGGGGCAGTCATCGGAAGAATCACCGAAGGCAACCCTAAGAAAATGGCAGGGAAAAAGGTTGATGGGCAAGGACAGATCTGGAGCGACGCTGGCAAAGTCATCGGACAGGCTGAACTAATTCCAGACAATGAACGTGAGAAACCAGAAGGGGAGTTTTACGGGCTCGAAGGTTTAACAGTTGGAAAAGAAGCGATGATCATGGATTCGTCCGGTGAAGTCGTCGGACGACTGGTTGAAGGCGATCAGCAGCAGCTCAAGGGGCGCGCGGTGGATGAAGATGGAGAGGTTATAGACAAGCTCGGCAATGTCATTGGACGTGCAGAGCGTTGGTCACAGGAAGAGGAACCCGAACCTCAGCTCTCTCCCGAAGAAGCAGAGAAGCAGCGCCAGGAAAAGGAAGACGAGGATCTGGCGAAGAAGATGTCTGCGATTGTTCAGCAGACGTTGGACTCCGTAGGGCCGCTGTGCCGACAGATGACCCAGGTAAGAGCCCAGTGTACGTTGTCGAGAGACAGTAACTAACTTTTGCTTCCTGTTCAGCACATCGAAAAGGCGAACCAAACACCGAAAGACGATCTGGACGAGGAGCAGCTAGTCAAAGATGTCAAGCCCCTGATCGAAGAAGCCGGCAACGCGCTCCAAGAGAGCAAAGCAACCCTCCGAGCCTTGGACCCCGACGGCCACATCGCCGAAACAGCAAAGACTCGCAGCGCAACGCACGACGCTACCCCAGCCGAACAACACCTAGCAGATCTCCTCAAAGAGCTCACGCAAACAGTAGCAGAAACCATTGATAACGGCCGCCGCCTCATCGCCGACATGCCGCACGCCAAAAAGGAAATTAACCCCATGTGGGCGCTGCTATCCGAACCACTCGTCCAAATCATCGCTGCCGTCGGCTTGCTACTCAGCGGAGTGTTGGGGCTAGTAAGTAACCTGCTGGACGGGCTCGGCCTGGGAGGACTGTTGCGAGGGTTGCTAGGCAATCTTGGGCTTGATAAAGTCCTAGAAGGGTTTGGCCTGGGCTCGGTGACTGAGGCGCTGGGGTTCGAGGGTAAGAAGTAGTTGATTCTCAAAAAACTTGCTGTCTTGTTTGTGGGTCTGACCACTGCATGTAGGTGAGGTTTCGCCGAAGGCTGTTTTCGTATCTTTTGTTTTGGTACTCTACTGGACGCTGCATGTACTGTTTTTGGATTTATGGGGTACTTCGAGTGAAAGTAAAAGTAGTGGAGATGAGTGAATAATTCAATGTATATTTCAGCGGGTCTGACCGAACGTTGTAGGGCCAGTGGGCTTCCGCAGAGGCCTTAGATCTATAAGCCTACGAGAACCCCCTAGTAGACATATCTGAAAGCCGGATTCTTCAGGTCAGTCACATCCCTAAGACCGTCATCACTCTGTCCAGTCTCCGTAGTTACATCCACTCCCATCATATCCCTCTTCAAATTCTTCCTCCGCAAGTAGAACAGCAGAGCGATACAATCAACCACCACCACAACAAGACAGATCAAAATCGCTTGCAAGCCGCTCTAATCACACACCATTTACATTAGCCTCTCCCCATATATCAATGAATCAATAAATGCAGTAAGACAAACCTGATATGTCGGCGCCTCCCTTTCCAAAAACAACTGCGGCCCGATGATATTCCCGACGCAGTACATAACGAAGAAAATCGCATTAACGGTTGACCGCTTGGTGAAACCACCAATGTTCGCAGTGATCATGGCCATGATCACGGGCAGTGCGGCCGAGTATGCGCCCATGAGAATGAGGCCGATGTAGCGCGATGCGATTGCGGATGTTGAGTATACGAGGGCGCTCCCGATGAGACTGGGATCCAGGAGGTTTGGTTGGTTATTTACTGATTGTAATGTGGGTTGGAGGGGAGGGGAGGCGGGCATTGTGCTATGCTAACCTTAGGATTGTCATCACGACAGAAACTATGAGGCGCGTGTTGCGGATTTTCGACGCGGTAATGGATCTATGCAATGTTAGAGTCGATTGACTGGCAGGTAAGATGGGGGAGAAAACCCACGAGGCAAGCACGAATAGAAAAACGACGAATCCAGCAGGGATCCCCAGGAGGAGTGTGTGGAATGTACTATAGCCGAATCCTTGGAGGATAAGACCAGAGAACTGTAGATGTCATCAGCCCCTATCTCTCTCACAATAAGTCTCGTTCTGTATCCGCATACCGTGGTAAACCCTCCATTCGGGATATTCGCCGCGAGGATATAAATCGCAAGCAGATATGTCTTCGGATCCACAAAGGCTTCCATGATCTGATCTCGGTTGATCTCGTTTGTTTTAAAGCCCGCTTTGTTCGAGGCAAGCCGGTCCAGCGCGATCGCGCGTTCTTCTTCTGTCAGAAACGAGGCGTTCGCTGGCGAGTCCGGGAGCCGGAAGAGCATGAGGATACCCCAGAGGAAGGTAACGAGGCCGAAGATGATAAAAAGCCACTTGACGAAACCAAAGCTAAAGTAAGTCTGGTTCCTTCGAAACCAACAGGAAATTAAGAAGGGTGAGGCATACCTGCCACGCCTTGATATCACTATCAATCTGCCAGATGCCGACTGCAATCAAGTTGCCGAACATTAGCGAGAGCGAATTTCCGCAGAACCAGATCCCGTGGCGGAGTGGCTGTTCGGGCGATCGATACCACAGCGAGGTAATCAAACTGAACCCTGGCGAGATACTCGCCTCCATCACGCCGAGGAAGAACCGGGTTACCATGATCCCGGCGAAGTTTGTTGTTGCAGCGTGGCAGGCAAGGACGACGGACCAGATAATACTATGCAGACGTTAGGATATGGATGAGAGTCACGCTGGAGTGGGAGGGGAGGGGGGAATACAAGTTCATAGCGAGGTATTTCCCCAGCGGGAACTTGACTAGCAGCATCGACGCAATCGGGCTGAAGACCAGGTATCCGAAGTAGAAGATACTGGACGACCAGCTGTACTGGGAGCCCACAAGGCCGAGATCTTCTCTCAGACCCATCAATGAGGTATAGTTGAGGGCTTGTTTGTCGAGGAAGGCCATCATGTACGCGAAGAGCATGAGAGGCAGAAGCCTGTAAAGTCAGAATTGTCGCTGTAGTGTCTAAGGAAGCGAATGCGCTTACATGAAATCGACCTTGCGAACCAGTTTCTTCTCCGCTTCTGCAGAGAACGAAGCCTGATTCTGGAGCTGTTCCATTGCTCCTTTCTCGCAGCTCGCTTGCTCGAGTTGAAAAGATTTTTCCTCATTGAGATCTGCCATTTTGCATTTAAGGGTTGGATTGTGCTATTGATTGTGTAATTGAGAGCAGCTATAGTCCTGCGTCCTCGGCCTATATATACAATCTTGCCGTATCAGTTGCCTCCCAGAATCAAGTCACGGGTATAGTGTGTCTTCCCCGCAACGAGATATCGGCTCGCTTCAATGTGATAAGGACAAGTGGAGACCGAACTACTGTTGAAATGGAAGCGATTGGCTGCGTCGGCAACGCTATGTATCGCATGGCAATCTTTCCCCAGCTTTCGACGCTGTTGGAGATACGCAACGCCGGCCGATGTTGACCGGTTGTTGGGTTCCAGATTTTGAAGCGATGCTCCCAGATAATGCACAACCTCGGTCAGTTGTGAGTCTATCGCCGGTACAGATACGTCTTCTACGTATATCTTCGAATTTAGAAGCCTTGGCACTAAGCCCGAGTACGCCGTCTACTTATCATTGCGGTCCGATCGATCAACGCCACAGATATATATTTCTGAGAAAAGGTATACCGCTTATCACACTAAACAATCTATGAATCCCGTTTGAAATCCGCCTTGATCTGCTCGGCAAATTTATCATCGCCCAATATCTGACAAGCCACAACAGCCATGCCAGCCGCGCACTCGATAGCTCGCTTATACGATTCCATCGAACCTGCTCCAGCGGTGAACTGCGGCGTGTGATTAACGCCGTCGGTTTGGATTGTGAAGATGCCATGGAAGCCAGGAACGGCATAGGATACGTTTCCTGAGCTGTATTAGACTCGCAGATGGAACAATTAAGGCGCGGGGGTTACCTACCCATATCGGTTGATCCTCCTCCGGTCTTCTCCTGTGCCGGGACGCTAAAGACTGCCTGGTGGCCCATCGCTCGCAGCGCAGAGACATAACTTTCGCAAATGGGGGTGTTTGTTTTTAGGTCTGCGTAAGACGGGCCCCTAGTTACTTGTTAGCATGATACTCTATGTTGTGGATGAGTTCGGCGTACCACTCAAAGTCCACTTTGCATCCGGTGGCCGTGGCTGCACTTTCGAAGCATTTAATGACTTTCTCCGTTAGAGGTTTTAGGCTCTTGATTGTTGGCGATCGGATATAGTAATCCACCGTAGCGGAGGCAGGAATGACATTTGGCCGATCACCACCATTGACAATAACGCCGTGGACCTTTTGTGATGGAAGCATCTGCTGTCGGAGCAGCGAGATATTCACATAGGCCGCGACCACTGCATCCAGCGCATTGATACCTTCCCACGGTGCAGCCGCAGCATGTGCAGGTTTGCCGGTAAAGGTCACTTTCACCTTGTCGTTGGCAAGAAAGCCACCAGTTGGCGCGGTCGCGATGCTTAGCAGCTTGGGATGCTCGGGGGCCATTGGCATGGGATGGACCATGAGACATGCATCTACGTCCTTGTATGCGCCGGCGTCGAGGAGGCGGACCTTACCACCGCCCGATTCTTCTGCGGGTGTTCCTAGTAGGCGAACAGTGAAGCTTGTGTCTTTGGACACGGATCGCATAGCTTCGCAAGTTGAGATGAAAGCTGCGATAGAGCTGGTCGCGATAAGGTTGTGGCCACATGCATGGCCCATTCCTGGAAGAGCGTCGTACTCTGCGTTAAACGCGACCATGCGCCCGTGGTCGTTGCCTTGTTTGAACTCAATTTCGAATGCAGTTTCAATCCCGTAGGCCTGGCGTCGGATAGTGTAGCCTTGGTCCTTGAGTACCTCGAACAGATCGCAGATGTTCTTGTGAGCCTCATGTTCTTCGTAGGCGAGCTCCGGATTGGACCAGATCTGCAATTGTCAGATAAGTAAATGCGATGGATACAAGGGCCCTACTTTCTGGTTTATCTCTTGCAACCGCGCATCATGGCGCTGCAGGCTGGCCTGGACCTCATCAATGAACCGTAACTGGGAAGCTTCAAGCTGCATCTTGGTCTTATCGTGATAATCTTGGGTTACAAAGAGCCCACGATCGCAAGTCTTGATTGTCGGGTTAAATAGGATCCTGTGCCATCATGCCCACATATAGAGTTGATCGAGGTGCCGGTAAAGCCGCCAAATAAAAGCAACGATGTTACAACAAGGCAGATGGATCATTAAGCGAGACCTTTTGATGGATCGGAGGTTGCCGATACAGCCAATCAGAAGACAGCCCTCGGCTATCAGCGCCCTACCCCATATTGGGCGATGGAGATGGCAATGAGAGTGGGCCCAGAAAGTTGGAGACACGCGGCCGTTTGTGAATATCTCCGCTTTGCTTCACACTTCTTCCTCTCCTTAGGGGACACACGCACCTCGCCATTGTCCTCCCTGTCGTGTAGGAGATGAATAAGCACTCAGGAACAGACCGTCGAGGAAGAGTAGTTGAGCAGCCGAGAGCACCCCGTTCAAAGACAGGTACGAACAGATACCTGATGGATGACTCGGACGAGCTAATCATTGCTGCCCCAGGATGCCGCACGTGTCGAATTCGCAAGGTCAAGTGCGACGAGGAACGGCTCCGCATAGCTGGCCAGCATGAACCGCAGTGCCGACGCTGTTCCGCTGCACGCATCCTGTGTGAGTGGCAGGGTGGGCCGATTCCCCGCAAGAAGTCCAGCAGGAAAGGTGCCAAAACAATGATTCAGGAAGGAGCGGACTCGCAGGGTCTTTCCATACAGACCGAGTCGGCGTGCACGGTCTCTCCTTCCCTCGCGGTTGCTCCTCCCCCGCGCTCCATCTGCAGCCCAGGAAATACTCTGCAGGCCGCGAACTCGCTCTCACTCTCCACATTCGACCGACTTTGTTTGGACTACCTACAAAGCTCGGCTCTCGTAATCGTCCTCGGCAAGCACTGGCCCTGGTCTACAGTGTCCTATGCATACCACCGAATCGCCGTGAACGAGCCGATGCTGATGAGCGCGATTCTGGCAAGTACCGCAAGCGAAATTCGCCAGTCGCGACTGCACAGCCAAAACAACCTGCCTGGGATTCCTCCTCAGGCTGATTCTTCCGACCTTGACGCCAGGGTACATTACGGTCGCGCCCTATCTGGCCTCCGCGCAGCTCTCAAGAAGGAAGCCAAAACTGCTGAACAGGTCGAGGCTATTTTCATTACATTATGGCTATTGATCGACTATGAAAACCGGTTTGGGAACGGTGCCGCAGCAATCAATGTCCATATTTGTGGCATCCAGGGGCTCCTTTTCGATCATGTTCTTCCTGCGTTGGAGGCTCCCGAACGCGTACTACTGCCTGCAAGTCAGCATGGAGGCGAGGCCCCAGGATCGTTATCCCACTCTAAATGTGTGACTGATATATCACAAACAAACAATCATGCCACCAAATGCGACATTTCCCATGGACAGCTTCGGCGGACTGCCATACCACTCTTCCTCTTGTGGACCCTTTACTTCTATACACCGGGTGCTCTGTTAAATGCGGCTCAATCTTCAAGTATAGATGACAGCCTATTTCGCTCGTTTCTCTCAGCCGATAAAGCCAATGGCGGCCTACCGTTGGAGGATCTCCACAGAATTAGTCGCCAGTCGCCCTCCCGGTTCTGGGGCGATGCCTACCCAGCTACTGCCAAGCTGGACGACCTTGAGAATCTTCCCGGCCTGAAATTATACCACAGAAGCCATGTGGCGCAGTTCAAGATAACGGAGCTGTTCAAAGGAGGGCGTTCAGGGCTCACTGTTGAAGACTCTTGCACACAAATACTTGACGAAATTGTCAGCATATCAGAGGTGAGCGCGCGTCGCCCAAATGCATTCCTGGGTAGCCAAGGTTAACCATCTCAGGAATACGACGTCGTTCTCTCGTCCGCCAAATCTGCTCAATCCTGCGACATCGCCGGCTCTGGGCGCCGAGTAATGGAGACGATGTACTGGGCATCGATAACGTTCTACGGCACGATCGTGTATTTCCACCTCTGTACGCAGCAGCTCATCCAAGCATCACAACTACCTACCTCAACTCGAATATCGCGACTCGTTTCCGTCGAAACTGCGGTGTCGCATGTCCTCGAGCTATCGCTAAGACTCCACCGCAGTAGACCGCGTCTCATGCTCCGCATCCCGTGGCAGCTCTTCATCGCGGGCATCGCAACATCAGACACTATATACCAGGACTGGGTGTCTATACGGCTAAGGGAGCTTGGACGTTATGGTAGGAACTTTACGCGTTTGAGTGACCGGTATGATGAGATTATACGGGGTGGTGATCCCTTTGCGTCTGCACACTCTCTGGGTCTGTTAGAAGCTGGTTAGGATATATGCACATCTATGTAATAGAGGCCGTGAATCTAGAGATCATTCAAAAACTTGAGGACACGTCATTAGCGTCAAGCCCTCTGACCAAAGCGTTTCCCCGAACCATTTATGTATGTAGTCTTTCATGCCCAGTCACACCTTGGGCGCCTGTTGCTCAACAACAACCGCATCCTCCTCCTCCGTCCCAACACTCTCATCCCTATCCTCTCCTTCGACCTTCTTCCTCCCCTCCCTCCGACTCATCAAAACAATAAACACCACAATCCCCAAATAAACCACACTCAACGCCGTCGCCCACGCAAACCCACCCCTAAACCCGGGCGCCTTACTAACCGGCCACGCAACAAGGGGAACCACCAACCCCGCAATCTCACTGAAAGTATTATAACACGCAAGTGAAATCGCCCTCACCTCCAGATCCCCGGCTAACCCCTCCGCCGTCCAAGCAACAAGCACCGGAATCGTCCCATACGCCCACCCAACCGAGATATACGCAAAGAACTTCAACCCATCGGGCACAGCCCAAACCGTTAAGACAAGATTGGCAAAGATACAGAGTACACCGGAGAGAACAATCGGCTCAAGCCTCGACCCCCGCAGATCCGAATAGAAACACATCAGCAGCGCACCGACGGTCGAAGCCGCGTGTGTGATCGTGCTCATATTGTTCACAAGCGCGACGGAGTATTTCTGTGGCTGGCTGTCGAGCCACAGAATGAAGGGCGTGCCCTGGCAGTAGGTCTGCTGACAGAAGATTACCAGCAGGAGGACGAAGGCGTAGGCGCGCCAGGAGGTTAGGACGCGTTTGAAGAGCGTGCGGTGCAGGCCTGTTGAGGGGGTAAAGCCGTCTTCTTTCAGGCGGGAGACGGCGAGGGATCTTTCAGCTGTGCTGAGGAAGCGCGATTGTGTGCGTTCGGGCATGTCCGGGAAGATGAAGAAGCCGCTGGCGGTGTTTCGTTAACAAAATTGGGAGTGGGGTGAAGCATGGTTAGTTAAGAAGGGAGGGAGGGGACGCACAGGAATGCCACGGGAATTGTTATCACCGTACAGATGATAAACAGCCATCGCCAGCCCTGCAGGCCGTGGTTGTTGTTCAGGTTTGTGTATGCGGCTGCCTGCAGGTATCCGGCGATCATCTGGCCCAGCGGGTTAGCGATCCAGAAGAGCGCGTTCCGGCGACCAAGTTCTTTCTTGCGGTACCATCTAGATGATGTATGAGCTTAGCCTTATGATAAGTGATGGATTGGGGAATTGAGGCGTACGAATTGACGACGTGAACTAGTCCCACGTAGCAAGATGTTGCACCCAGACCGACGAAGAACCGCATGACCACCAGCTGTTCGTAGGTTTTGACGAAGGCGGTCCCTAAAGTGAAGATGCCCCAGAATATTTCGGCGAAGGGGAGGTAGTATTGTGCACTAGCAGATGTTAACATGGTTCATCAGGATAGCTGAAGTTGGGGTCCTTTACGGATATTTGATCAAGACCAGGTTGCTGGGGATTTGGAAGACCACGTATCCAACCTCATCTGCAGTACCAGTTAACCGTTGCCTGGGACCTAAATGGGATTCGCACCCACAAGCAGCATTGATAAAATTCAATTTATCTCCCGTTAGATTGAGATCCTCTCGCATGCCCGAGACATAGGCGTTTGCTGGAAATCATTAGTATGGAGGGGCAAACTACACCGCGAAGAATCACTCACTCAAGGCCGAGACATCCAGATATTTGACGAAAAACGAAAGACAAGCGTACGGCAGAACGAGCATGTCAAGCTTCCGAACAAGACTCCGTTCCTCCTGCGGCATGCCAGCCGGGAACCATCGTGTGGCTTCCTCAAGGCGCGCGAGAAACCCCATATTCGAGACCACGGAGTGATGCCTTGGGCGATGGATAGTATGGTTGTAGACTGAAGAGCCATGCCCTTTATACTTGCCAGCAGAGCAACCGCCCCCTGTGCGATACTGGGCAACAAGGCTTGACGGCCCCACCAGAGCTTAGCAACGCCATCCCGAGTATACAATTCTAGGGCAGATGGTATCATCATCCGTCTACTCCAACTATGCTTGCGCCATCGGAGGATAAGCTAACACCACTCCTTACATCCCTGTTCTTCAGTCGGGAATCCCCCGAACTCTGACGCCATTATAGACTAGGTGTGTGTCTTATTCTGCTCTTCTGCTCACTCAGCACGCATGACTCGAGATCCCTTGGTCAAAGTGATCATTATCGCTGACGGCCCGTGTGCCCACCATCCTTAGCACTAAGATCTGACGAAACGAGTGGATATAGACTCATGGGACATCATTTGACGGATAGACAGCTGAAGAATGTCATTTACACACTCGTTGTGCTTAGAGGTAGTACAATCTCCTAGCAGAAGTTTTAACCCTGACATCTCCCCAACAACAAATGTTGAAATGAGGAAGCTGCAAAGACGATCAAGTACGCGTTTGGATGGCCGTGCAAAATTATCGTCTCTAGCTCTATCTATACCCATCTACTCAGTCGTCTACAGCTTGCTCGCCTGCACCTGCGAACCGGAGACGGCGCTCCTCCCGGCGTATGAGTTTCCTTTCTCCACCCCTTCAACCTCCCCTACAACTTGCGCAAATTCCGCCTCAACATCATATTCCGACAGCCACTCTGTAGCAGGCCTATTCCTCAACCTGCCAACAAGTCTAGCATCTTCTTCCTCCTCGGATTTCGCCGGAGGCACCTTTTTACTCGTATCCAGGAGACCGTGCACAACGCCTAAAAGGCGATCCGTGTGCGGCTGTCGGACCCTCTCATACAGCTTAAGCGCAGCCTCGATCTTCCCTGGAGAGGACGCATCCCCAGCATGTCTAAAAGCAAGAGCCAGGGCAAAGGCATCATCCAGCGCCAGAGACCCGCCCGCCGCAAACGCGCCACCGTGTGCATGCGCGGCATCGCCGACGAGCGTCACTCTGGACCCGAATACCCATGTTTCCAGCCTGTCGCCCGTGAAGTTCGCGTAGAGGTTTGTGTACGGCGTTGTTTCGGTTAGGGCTCGCACGACGGGGTTCCAGTCCTACGGTTCAAAATCGGGTTAGCTGCACTTTATCTCAGGAGACGCCGAATGGCAGGCAGGTAGGTACTGAGTGACTTACCTTGTATCGCTCACGTAGGAAGGTAACATCGCCCTTTTGATCCCACGCGACGCTGTTCTCGATTTCCTCCGAGCTGCGCGGGTCGCTGTAGGCACCTACTGTCGTATACTGGTTCTTGCCTATGGCAGTATTAGCCGCGCATGTTTGTACCAATTAGCGTAGCGCACGCATACCAAGTTTCGAGGCGAAGAAGTTATCATTCGGTCCCCACCAGTGCATCGAATCCGCTGGCAGATCGGGGATTTTGCCCTCGACCAGGGACGCATCAAACGTGGCTCTCATGAATACCCTGCCACCGAAGCGGAGCTTGTACTCGGGAATAAACGACTGGCGCACTTTCTACACAAGGAATCAGATTTTCCCCTGCCTAACCAATTCTGAAGACAGATGTGTTTTACGTACCGATTTGATTCCATCAGCCCCAATTAGAATATCTCCAAGCGCGCTCGTGCCGTCTTCGAAGAACAGCGACACCCCCGCATCGGTGGTTTCAGCTCGAATCAGCCTCTTACCCAGGTGGATGGATTCCTTGGGGACATGTTCAAGGAGCGCAGAATGGATGTGGCCGCGATGGAAGCGAGTCGTGTGATGGCGCGGGTCTGGGACGTTGATGTGCGTGTCGACGGAGATGACCTGGTTCGTTTTCCAGTGGCTGGCGATGTATGATTCATTAGCATTATTATCCCCGAAAAATGGTTGGGATATACGCACCGAAAGATCTGCGGAATCCCACTCGGACTGCGAAAGCCCGTCTCGTCTGTGAGCGCATTGTGGACGCCGAGTTTCTCTAGCGTGCGCATTCCCTGCGTCGTTCCCATATCGTTAGACAAGAGTTACACGGACGGGAATCGTTGGGCTCGTTCGTACATTTGGACTGAGCGCAATGCTTGCTCCGATCTCCAGGAGCTCGGGTGCCTGTTCGTAGAGCTGCACGTCTATGTTCGCTAGACCTGATATGCGCGCGAGGGCTACAGCAGTCGCCAGCCCCGCAATTCCGGCGCCGGCGATCAGGATCCTCGTTGCTTTGGTGTTTTCAGCCATTTTTCAGCGACGCGATAGCTTCAAAAACATCCGGAACCTTGGTACGAGGGAAGGAGGGAGGGGACTCTGGGCTTATCAGTCGAATGATTACCTGCTCCATCGTCCAAGGAAAAATTGGAGTAAACTGCCACCTCCCCTCGAATCTAGCCCACTCCCCAAGCCAAGCACGTCAGCCCTGCATACCTGACGCAAGGTCGCGGATTGCGAATCTACGCGTGATTTGAAGACAGCTTGGCGCGTTGCTTGTCCAATGCCACAAACTCTTACTCTGCTTTGCAAAGCTTTGCTCAGCGCCTACTCCAACCTTTGCACCTCTTTCGGCGTTTGCGTCGGTGCTTGCCCGATGTACCTCGTCTGGACTGCCCCATTCTGACATCGTCCCGCATGGCGCAATGGCTCGGCGCGGGAATGGGAATCTGTTTAAAGAGTGGAGGGTCCTGTCGGCGATAAGATGTTTTGAGGCAGGTCTGGTATTCTGCAGAAGTTTGGTTGTTGCTGTCTGTTTGCAAAATGTCGTCTACGAAGCCCGTCTTCGAGGCCACCGCCGACACCGACAGTGCAAGCGACAGCGAGTTCAACAATGCGCCCAAAGTGCCCGTACAGTTCGCAGATGAGAGTTTCAAGCTGTTCTCCAAGATCCAGGTTACGGATCCTACGCCAGAAGAGGCCAGAGCGATACGGAACAAATGTTTATGGCGGATCCTGCCCTTCTTGTGTGTTGGATACCATCTGATGTACGTCGATAAGCAAACGGTATGTCACCACCTCTCATTATAAAAAGCGAATCTAATTCGTGAATAGCTGGGGAGCTCTGCCATCCTGGGAATTATGGACGATGCACATCTCAACTTAAACTAGTATAACTGGCTGTCTTCGATATTCTACTTTGGCTACCTCCTCGCCGAATGGCCGCAGAACTGGGCTTTGTAGAGGTTCCCTGTTGGCAAATGGCTTGCGGGGAACTTGATCATCTGGTAAGTACCTTGGACTCTTGAGCAGAAAGAGGATCTGATTCATAGCAGGGGCGCCATAATCCTCCTACACATTCCGTGCAATAGCTTCGCCAGCCTGTTCGTCGTCCGCTTCTTCCTCGGCTTAGCAGAGGCCTGCATCGTTCCGGCATTCCTGCTCACCCTGTCAATGTTCTTTACATATGACGAGCAAGCAGTTATGATGCCGATCATGTGGTCGATTGGTAATGCTAGTCCAATTACCTCTGGTCTTCTCTCGTATGGAGTACTCTGGATTGACACCGGGAGCTTCTCACCATGGAAATGGTTCATGGGTTAGTCGACTATCATAAATGTACCGAGACGTCACTAATGCACTATCAGTCATTACCGGAGTCGTTACTGTCATCTTTGGCGTCATCGTTGGAATCTTCTTCCCAGATAGCCCCGTCAAGGCAAAATATCTGACCCACGAAGAGCGCGCGAAGGCTATCCTCCGCATCAAGGAGAACCACTCTGGCATCGAGCAGAAGACGTTCAAGAGATACCAGTGAGCATAACTCTTTACCACACATCCATCATCAGAGAGTTAACGCGAGGACAGATTTATCGAAGCCATTTCCGACCCCAAAACATGGCTCTTCTTCCTGCACGCGTGGTCGCAGGAAATGGCCAACGGAATCACGAACCAGTACTCGCTCATCATCAACTCGTTCGGTTTCACTGTTCTCCAGACCACGCTTTTAGGTTGTGTTAGCGGTGCCGTCTCGTTCGTCTCGTTGGCTTCGGCGGCGATTGCGCTATACCATACCAAGGTAGGTTATACCGTCCTTCATCCTATCATAATACTGACAAAAGCAGAACTCCCGCGCATGGATCTCACTCATTGCATACGTTCCCGCCGCGCTGTCGAGTATTCTCCTCCTCGCTCTCCCCTGGTCCAATCGATGGGGTCTGATCTCAGGTATCTGGATCCGATCCACGGCTGGCATTCCATATGCAGTTGTCATGATCTGGGCGGCGAATGCCTCTGCCGGACATACGAAGAAGACAACAGTGATTGCGCTCTACCATGTCGGATACGGCCTGGGAAATATTATCTCGCCACAACTGTTTAGACCAGAGTGGAAGGTTTGTCCTATCCAAATCCGACGGACTGATCTTGTTCGGCAGTGCAGTTGCTGACCCGTAATAATTTATGATGTAGCCTCGCTATCGCCCAACGTGGATTATTATTCTAGTGGTATGTTGACGGGAATAATTCATCGTGAACTGCTGAGATACTGACTCAATTCCTCAATATAGGTCGCCGCGATCCTCCCCTCAATCATCATCGTGGTTCTCAGAGTCTACTTAAGTAGAGAGAATAAACGGCGCGACAAGCTCGCTGCGGAGAACCAAGTCGCTGCGAGTGGGATAGTCGAGACTATTGATGCCGATGGCAGTAAAGTCACACGTGTCGTCGACAACACCCAGATGGATCTCACTGACCGCGAGAATCTGACCTTGTGAGTTCCACATTTCCCTGTTTTTGCGGTATTTATCAATTTGGTGCTGACCTTTGTAGCCGGTATGTGCTCTAGATGAACGGTATTTGTTGTCAGTGGTGGTGGCTGTTCGAAAAAGCATATTCTCGCCTTTAGGTAGACATCGATTAAACCTGAGGGGTTCAACGAATACAGACTTGATCTACAAAAATGATATACTTGGAATGTAATATCTCATCCATTTAATCTCTATCCAATATCTCTCAACCTATGAAATATCTAATATAAGAAACAACACCTTATTATCACCTCCTGGTAGGAGAAAACGCCGTATCCCCCAAATCAAGACACAGCCGACAAAACCCCATAAACAACTTGATCATATGAGGATCGCCTACTGGAACTTTTTTTTGCCTCCTCGCTCGCCATCCCCTTCCCAACCTCATCCGAACTGGTATTCCCATCCTCCGGATCCAAAGCACAAACCACATAATCCCCATCCAGAAACGCATCAATCTCCCTCTGCACCTTCCTCACCGTGCCCGTGGGGACAACCCCCACGAGCTCAAGATCAAAGATCGCATCGATGACACACTGCTCCGGCTTGAGCCCCGGTCGCAGCATCTCCGCCGCGTGTCTGATCGTGTCGCGGTGCTTGCGCTCCACGTTGCACACTTTCAGTTGCCAGGCTAGACCGTGCGGGTTGAACACAGAGGTGCCGGTGCCGGTGTCTCCGCCCCGTTCGGCTTGCTCGGGTGCGTGCGCTACGTCCACCATCAGGTCTACTTTGTTCTCGGTCTCTGTCATCATTGTCCAACCTTCGGTGTTGCCGGGGCGCGAGACGAGGCCGATTAGGAGCGTTGCTGTGGGAGATGTGGAGCCCATTTTTGTGTTCTGTTGTTTTGGTTAGTTTAGGTATGGTGTTTCTAACGTTGGGCCCCTGATGGGACTGGGGAATGGGATGGAGGGACAGGAGGATGTTGGTGGTCGGGTGGAATGGGAGCAGGTGGATAGCGGGTTTATATGCTATACGGTTCTTTGACATGGTCAAGATGATATTCTCTTTTTTGAGCGCACGGTAAAGGTTTCCATGTCTTTGTATATTGAATGGTCTTCAACATCTTTATCATATGCTCAAAGAGATGATGGTAGATGGTCTGTTTCACAATGCCAACAACCCTAGATGATTAATTTTACCTTATAATTATAAAATAAAGGGCTTTTACATAATGTTATATTCCTTATCTTTACCTCCCACAACTAACCATGTTTCTAACACAACCCTTTATACCATGTGTTGTCTGGGACAGTCCCTTCGATTTGTGACAGTTGCAAAACTCACTTATTGCATGGGTCAACTACTAACATAAAGGAACCCTATTGATCCTGGATTATAGTATTCCGAAATATATTGATTTCAGATTGTTGTCCCGAGAATTCTATCCAACCATTGACAATGTTTACTGTATGCCTCTCACGACGAACCATACCTTACTGTATTACATGCTCACCAACAACCAGTATACTTACAAGAGGCAATTTGAGGTAAACCAAAAAAAAAAAAATTCATTAACCACTCTAATCTCATAGATCCCTCATCTATCCATACTTGAATGAAGTCTAATAACACATCATGCATTAAACTAACGAACAAACAAACGAGAGAAAACTATCCCATACATACCTACGGCTCATCAACCATCTCCACAAACGCCTTCCAGCACCCCTTATACACGAACCCCTCATGCTCAAGCAAACTAACCAGACCAAGGACATACCTCTGCCTCCCCTGCTCAGGGAGAACGTTATTCGCAATCTCCTCGAGAATCATCTTCTCCTTCTCGCTATGGATCGTGCCGACCCTGTGCCACGAGTAGAGATCTCTATAGTCGAAGCGCACTTCCGTCTCCTTATACCGCTGCAACGGCCCCTCAACCCGCGGCTCACGGTTGGCGTGGTACATCGTGCAGTTTGCTGTGCTTCTGAGGAGCGGGTCCCGGTCTCGTGTCGCCATCGGCGCGAGGATCAGTGCCCACAGCCGGCCGGTTGTGGTCCCCTGGGGAAAAGCCATTCCGATGTAGATCGCGGAGGAAGTGGTGGGTGTGTTTTGCGAGGGGGGGGTTGTGCGCGTGTGCGTGCGCTCGCGTCTGGCCTGGGGCTCCATTGACGGCGACGGCGACCGCTTGGGATTTAGGATATGTTTAAGATCCATGGTTTGAGTGCAAATGTGTAAGATAAATAGATAGGCGGTATGTATAGAGCTGGATGGATGGATGTCGTGTCGTGGTATGGGGGCGTAGAATGGATTCCTCTTCCTTTTCTTTCTCTTCCCTCTAGTGATGGCATGTTGTCCCGTTTTTATAACATTCTAGTATTCTTTGAGGAGGCTATAACAAAGGGCGTATGTCGTTGATACTATCAATGAAGTGAGGCAATAACATGGAGTGGTAGCCTTTCTCCATTGTCCGGTGATGAGCCATTCATCGCGCCCAATCAATAAAGACATTGAGTTCAATCAATCTGGTTGCTCCCCGGTTTCTTGTAAAAGTCACTTCTTCTAGCACCAAAGCAGGCACCGCTGGAATGTAACTGCGGGAGAGGTCCTGGTCGAGAGCCCCGTCTTGTAGCTGGGCAGTTTCCCTTATGATTCGAGAATTGGTCATGAAACGTTTGATATTAGTCTAATCTAGATGGATAAGAATATCACGTCTGCGCAGCCCACAGCGCGTGCCACTCGCATTGCGAGGGGTATGATTATGATAAATATGTAAGACTGTGTGAATGAACCCTTGAGATACAGCAAATCCCAGGCCAGAGAGAGTCGGCGATTTTGATTCCGAATATTCCCCTCCCCACCGAGCATGATCTCCCATCACCAAAACATTCGAAATCTCCACGCGAATCTAAACGGCCCTGAACCAAAAGGCTCAACATCAAGCCCCCCAAACCCTCCTCTCACCCCATCTCAGCGGCACATACAACACCCCCGCAAGAACAAGCGCAACCTCAAACCCTATATCCCCCGTGGTCTCCGCAATCGGTCCCGTAAACCACGCCTGCCCCATACAGGGAACAATGAGCCCAAAGGAAAGCGCCATGGCGCCGATCGCCGCAACTCCACTAGGTAATTGCTTCGCGCGATCCCAGTTCGCAGCCTCATACTGGGAGCAATCCCCGCGACCACGGAAGACAAAGTGCTCGACGAGCACGACCGATACAAACGCTGCGGACCAGTACGCGATAACGTAGAGGAAGTTCTCGAGATTCGTAAAGAACGAGCGCGCCGCGACGACGGAGACGGGGATTAGGATGGCCGTGTAGACGATGGACCAGATGAAGCGGGGCACGCGGACGAAGAATGGGAGGAGGAGCTGGAAGTTCAGTGAAATCGAGTACATGGATGCGGCGAGGTTGCCGAGTAATGAGAACGACAGGAGCACTGAGACGAATTTGCCGAAGCCACCTGCTGGTTGAAGCATGGCGTCCAGGACGCCGCCTACGCCGTAGGTTGTGTATCCCGTAGACCAGGTTGGGTTTGACGGTGTGGCAGACCCGATTGCGGCGCCGAGTGTCATTAGCGGCACCGTGGGCAGGAAGAGGCCTAGGTAGGTGTAGGTGAAGATCCGGGTTGTGGAGACGGTGGGGGTGCAGTAGACGCTGAAGTCGGCGGCCATGCCCTGGTCTTGTTAGCTGCCACTAGCAGTTATGAGTGAGTGAGGTACGTACAGCCCAGGGGATGAGGAAACCAGCAATGACGCCGCCGAAGGAGAGGACTGTTGCAGCGGTTGGTGGCTCGGTGGGTGTCTGATGAGACAGCTTGCTGCCTCCAACGCCGGTGGCAATCACGATCGCGACAAGCGCAAAGAGCCAGCAGTATCGCTCGTATTGGTGCAGGAAATTGTATCCACCGAACGAGACGACCATGCCGCAGATGCCGATGACCACGATGCCTGCTGTGTCGTCGATGCTGCCATTTGAAACCGCGGCAAGTGTAGATCCGCCGAGAACGGATGACACCACGCCAAAACCAGCGATGGTACAGAGGTTGAGAAGGACAATAATGGAGACGAGCCAGTAACTAGGCAATGTTAGGACAGACCATCCACCTGGAAGGAGTACATACCCGAACGTAAACCGTGCATGAAGCATCTGCCGCAACCCCGTCCTAGAACCAAAGGTGCTAAAGTACGCCGGTGGAACTGTACACAGTATATTGAAGAATAGAATAACGAGTGACGCATCGCGCAGACTCATGCCCATGACAAACGTCCCCACCATGCCAGTGATGATCCTGCTCTTAGTTAGCGGTGGTGGACATAATCAAGGGATGGATATGTAGATCAGACATACGGAAGCAGGTTTGTGCTCAGCGTAAACCAGACGAAGAAGACATTGATGAACCGACTATCTGTGCGCTCTTCCAGCGGAACTGGAGTCACGCCTCGCAGTTCGATACCCCAGTTTGTGATCCTCGAGAGCCATTTCTCGGGCACGCGGGGAAATTTGCCCTGCGCTTCGGCGGCGGCGATGTCGTCTTCGGCGTGCATATTAACGAATTCTATGATTGATGAAATCGAGTCACGACATGATATCTTGAGAAAATCAGATATTGAAGAAAATCGAAACTGTACGACGCTGGAAAATGAGTCAAAGCGCACTCGGCGATGGGGGCAAATGAAGCGATCGAAAATTTGCAGCGATAAGATCAAATCACCGAGTTTTCGGCGCTCTGATTGGTTGATCTTGGCTGTCACTGTTGACCCGCCGGAAAACTCGTCGCTTGTTCCCGACAACAATCCTTTTCCGCCGGTCTACTAGATATGTCCTGCATCGCCGCTCCCGTTGGTTCAGATGCTTTGTCTGACTTAAGATTCAAGATCTGTATGGCGCCGATTATTACTAGTTTCATGGACAGAACGGGGTAGACCACGAGTTCCCTAGACTTCATCTGCCCACAGGGTGAATATATATTTTGTTCTCGTCAACACAGGCTGGCAGACATATCGTCTGCTTGCTCTGTATTACCATCAGCGCTCAAAACGGTGCCGCTGATGACGAAAACTTTCAGTAATCGCTCGTCCCGGTATCCAAATCGGAGATGATCTTACATAGTATGTATCGGGCGTGGGGTTCACTGGGCCGTTCACTGCCACGACTTGCTCATGGAACTGGCTCTGTTGGAAATCGAATTGCATCACTGAAGATACTCGGCGGCGAGCGCGCTTCGAATAATCGACGACCAGTGAAATCTGGCCTCGATGCTGCGACCTGTTGTCGTTCGCTTTCTCTTGTTACCACGCTGAGTATGCGATGGGTCACGTGAGTAAGTTCCCTAAGGTGTAACTGCAAACTACGAGGAGATCAAGTCCATCAATCATGATATTAAAATTCCATTACCGCGTGCTTCTCATTACAGATTGCCTATCCCGAACCCAGACCCAAATCCAATCATAACCACATCGTCCGTCTAGATGGTATACCGGAAATCCGGCGACCCCTCGATGATCTTCTCCCCGCGATCCGCCTGCCGGTTCGACCACCAGAAGTACGCGCTCATAGTTGATACGACGATCAGGAGGAGGAATTGGCATCTGCAGTGCATCATGTTAGTACTACCCACATCATGATGAAAAAAAAACCCTAAAAGAAGGGGTAAGAACGTACGCCATAGCCCCCCAAATCCCGGGAATATAATCCGGCGCATCCTGCGATCGAAAGATCAAACTGCCCGCAATGCCCCCGATACCACCAAAGCCCACAAGCGTGGCACTCGCGAATGCGCGCGTCCACTGGCCGCGAATATTATTCGCCTGGTAGGCCATCGAGCAGGGGATATTCGCATTGGCGCCCGCAGTTGTGAGAAAGACACCGAAGTAGCGTACCCCCGAATTCGACGCGAAGCCCATGACGGGCAAGCCGATGAGCGTGATGAGACTGTTGAAGATGAGGACGGGCGCGCGCATCCGGTACCGGTCGCCGAACCAGGCTGTTGAGATCATTAGGATTCCTGCGAGCACGTAGGGTGGGGCGACGAGGCATTGCGAGGCGGCGATGCTGAAGCCCATGTTTTCGCGGAGGATGATCGGGAGGAAGTACGCGATTGCGTAGGAGACTGTTGTTAGGCAGCTGCAATGGAATTAGGTAACATGTTAGCGGGACGAGAGTTGGCCTATGGGATTGAGAGGAACGAACAAGAAGATAAGTGCGAAGCCCCAGATCTTCGGATCGAGCGCTGGACGGAGGAACTTCTTGATGTTGAAGGGCTCCGGGTTCGCGTCGGCGCGATCTCTGTTCAGGCGGCGGAGGATGAAGGCGCATTCGCTTTCGTTGAGGAACCCCCAGGCGTTGTGGCCCTTGTCCGGGAAGTCGACGACGAAGACCATGCATAGGATTCCGATGATGAATGTTAACTAGTTCTTGAGTTAGCTTGGATTCTGCATTGCTGTATAGGGTGACATACGACTCCCTGCATGATGAAGATCCATTGCCAGCCACCTAACCCTTGGAGGGGCTCCATTTGGCTGAACCCGTAGGCGAGGATACCCGAGAGAGCAGAGGCGACACAGCCGATGAGGTAGAAGAACGAGTAGCGCTTCTGCACCTCGTCTAACGTAGAATGAATGTTAGCACTGCTAACTGACGCATTCAAGGGAGTGGCGTGTAACGAACATCGTGAGTACCAGCAGGACAACAGATATACCGTGCCCGGGAAGAATCCTGCCTCAAGGACTCCCAAAAGGGCTCGAAGCCCGGACAGGGTCTGCCAGTTGGGAGAGTACGCGAATCCCTATCGATGATTAATATAACCGCTTTGGAGGTTGAGACGATAGGGTAGGCAGGACATACGATGAGACATGCGCCCCAGGTCATGACAATCGACGAGAGGAAGATACGAGGCCCGATACGCCGAATCAACGCGGTCGCCAAGGGCTGGAAGACGACGTAGGTCACGAAGAAGACGAGCACCATGATGGACTGATTATCCGTGTTAGAAAGAGTCCGAGCGATCAGGGTTGTGTAGACATACGTAACGGAACCCGACGTACAACTCCAGGTCAACCGTCATGCTAGCCACGAGTCAGAGGTGCATCTCGAAGAGAATGTGGATGTTATTACCCAGCGATTGCAGCGGCGGAAACGTTGGTTCGATCCATAAGACTGATACAGTAGGCGGCGCCGCAGATGATGATCAACCGCCGGTCAACGCGATGGACAATCTTCCTCTGTTCCGCGTAAGTGTACTCCTCGTCCTCGTCGATGTCAACCACGGCCTTGGGCGCCGCAGCCTCAACGTTCTCCACATTCTGGATGGATGATTTCTCGATATCGTTGGCCATTGCGAAGGCGAAGGGGGAAAGTAGCACGGTATGTAGATCGCACTGCAAAGAGAGAAAAAAAAAAAAAAGCAGGCATCTAGCCGGTGTGCGACGGACTTAATTTATACCCCACATGTATGTAGCATCTACGCCGATCCTCTTGTCGGACCACGTACGTTGGTTGTGCACCCCATTGTCCCACAACGATTGGCAGATTCAGGCCGAGCGCACGCGGGGAAGACATGAGGGGGGATCTCTTGGCAACTCGACACTTCTGACCGTCAAGCTCATCCCGACTGGTACATATGAGCTGTCGATGGCAAGAAATGATCCACACTAGGGTGTTATCCTCGGCAGTTGGTCGGTTACCTGTCGAGTGACAAGTCTGGCCCCAGAGCTCGACGCCACAGCATCGGAGGTCGGGCCCTATACGCACTAGGGGGGCTGGGCTGGCCGGATCCGGTAACCAGCTGCTGGTCCGGAACGAGTAATTATTGGAGGGCCTAATCTGGGGACGGCTTGGAGGCTGTCTGTACGGAGCAAGACCGAGTCGTCCAGATGGACGAGCTCATTGAGTCATGATGCTGATATTTTTGTCTTTTGTTCGGAATACGGTTGTACAAAGTTAGCCACCTCAGGGCTTCCATTTCCGCCGTCCACACTCTTAACTTGGGGAGCCCTTTCTCTCGGTGTCGCCGATAGACCTCAAGCCCAGATCCCGTAGAATTCCCTTTCTGGTGTTGAGCAGAGCTACCCCGCATTCTCAGCCCCACGCGGAACCCCAGACCAGACCAGACACGCCAGCCACATGACTCCCACCGAATCAGCCCATCCACCGGTCTGCTCCTTCTTCCTTCTCTCCCCGGATTCCATTACTACTCCCACCGGGACATTTTAGTCGAGATAACGTCAACCAGTGGAACCAGGTTGCTTTTTCCCCGCAAAGTCCCCCTGCACCAACCACGTGTCTCCAAACTCCTTCCATCTCCTGCTGTTCGCGTTTCGCGTCTTGTCCTTTCGAGTTGAGCTCGGCTTCGTTGTCACCTGCGCTTCGCACGATTCATCCATCTTATCCCATTGTCTTGGTAGGCTGGTCTAGGCTGGGAACAATCCTTGGCCACTCGTGTTCGTTCCATTCCTCTCGCGCCACAAAAAGCTGTCTCATTTGGTTCCGTCCAATTGTTAGCTAAACCTTGGTCACCACGCGCCGAACTGCCAAGTCCTGAGCATCTTGGCGAGTGCAGACTAGACACTTGGCCTGGTATTTTACCTCGGCGATTTTCAATCTCTCGTGCAGAATCTCGTCCCAAATGACTGGATGAGGGTCGGCAGTTTGCGGTTCTGACAGAGACAGGGATTATCAGGATCCTTGCTCGGTCTGGGCTCTTGTTGAATAGTATATTCGCCAAGCATCTATCTAGGCCGACATGGCTCGCTGCGATCAACTTTAAGTTCAACTTATAGTATCCTTTGCATGGTGAAGATAAAGACCCGGAGAGGAGATCAGCTAACCCAGCCACAGACAGCGACAGCTTTAAATTTCCACACTACTACTGTTTGCTCAAAATTTTAAATTGGCATTGTTTATCGACCGAGGCATATCTCTTCTGCGTCACTAGGAGGCTCGTTGGAAGACTCCTGACGTTTGGCGTGAGTTGTACATAGTAAAATCGATTCAGCTTTAAATAGACCTATCCAATATGACTGGTCATACAGCGCCACCGTGACAACAACATCGCAGTAGGGAAAAAAAAGCCACCCATTTCTAACTGCTAGATAAATCCAACCGGAATCACCCGCATTAGAACCAGAACATAACCATCTCGAAGCCGGTGCCGGTGCATCCACCGGAATATGCTGCAGTTCAATCACGTGCTGGCTCAATACGTGGGATCCGGTGCCACCGGCTGCAACGACTGACTACATTGGAGCTTGCCAATGATGTAGCTCGACAGGCTCGTCTCTGGGCAGTTTTGTTCCCGGGGAAGTCCAGGGATTTTAACATCATCATTCGTTATCGAAACCCGTATTACTGGTATGGCCAGATATTGGGAGAACGAGATAGGTGCCATAATAACCTCACTAAGAACAATAATATCAAGGCACCTATGAAGGGAAGGGCGATGCATTCGAGAGGCATCAACGGGTGGGTTCAATTTCGCAGGTCACATTGGCAGGCCGAAATTAACCAATCAACTTCTCAGGGCTAGCATCAGACCCGGACTTGTCTCGCGGCGCCGTTTGCATTGTTCGGCCCCATAGGCCGCGGAAATCGGACCTAGGATGGATTGGGTCGCGGTTAGGACTACATTGTAAATCACCGAACTCATCGCGGGAATTATCTGTGAATTTATTGGTTCCTTTCCCAGCGGAGAAAAGGGAAATCGGTCTCTATGGTGAGACGTTGTGTGATTAAGCGGGATAAATCGAAACACCCATAGTGCGAAACTCATCGAGCCATTTCCGCCGACAAGGCACTGTATCATCCGACGACAAAGAATGAGTCTGATCGATGCGAGCCCAAAAGTCCTTCAAAGACTGCTCGGCAATATACGTCGACTGCCAGGGAATCGCGATCGACAGGTGCCTCAGGTGCTCCAGGACCTGTGCGCGTTGTTGAGGATCAGGGGTCTCCGCACCGGCAATGAAATTCGGCCAGATGCTCGATTTGAACAGCGGGTTCGTGCGCGGGATTTGCGCGAGGTGGTGCAAGATCTCGTTGACGAGACTCTGGGGCTCCGCCGGAAGGTGTGGACAAGTGTATCCGGCTGGAAGCAGTTGCGCAACGTAGATGGCCGCGGCGGCCTTGTAGGCGCAGCCAATGTGGTATCGTTCTGTAAAGTCGTCGGTCGGCGTTAGGGGTTGGATGGTCAAGGCCCACTGGCCAGGGTCGAATTCCTCAATCGACGGGAATATGCACGGCGTGGATTCGTCACAGCACGCCGATTGGGAAGATGTGCGGTATTGTGCGGATGCAGCTATGATCAATCGGGAAACCTGTGCTGGACAGGAGGAGTAGTGGTCAAGCTCTGCGATGCGCAGTGCACTCTCCATGCTAGGGTGAGGGCCGCCGAACTCGTGCACATTCCAGCTGGTTGTTGCGGATGAAAGCGAGGAGCCGAACATATCCTGTCTGTCGGAAAGCTAGTTTGATAGGGTATAGCTCCGGCGCATTGGTAGGGAACATACAGGATAAGGCGAGATATAATCCATGAACAGAAGGAATATTGTTCGGCACCCAGCTCATCCAGACCGACGGAGGAAGACCTCGCCATGCTTTCAACCAATCTTGCAGCGGCAGCAACATGGATCCGCCAGGTGTCATCCCCAGTTTCAAGGATCGCTAGTTCGGAGAAGAGCATGGCGGAAGCCAGTACGGCTGTATAATTCGAGGGCGCAATATGCCGTAGCTCGTCGCTTAGCAGCTGTAATGCTTTCCCCTTTGAGCGTAGGCCATCGAGATGATGCATTTGAGCACCGGGTGACCTTAATAACAGGTTGTACAGGTGCTCGGCGGACATGGCAAGGATAATATGGAATAAGGAAGAGTTTCGTTCCGCCAGTCCGAGTAATAAACGAAGAGGGTTTGGGTTGTGAGAGGGGAGGTTATGGACGATGAGGTCGTTGCCGACATGGATTAGAAAATGTGACAAGTAGTGCCGCGTTGGATGGTCGAACTGCTGTGACCACGGATCAAGAGGGGTGTAGTAGAGTACAGGCTCGGATCCAGGTGCATCGCATTGTGCGAGAGGCGCTATTTGATAGCTGGACAGGTCATTGTTGAGAGTGGAACCGGAGGTCGTTGTAGGTATTGTCGTGCTCTGAGTGGTGTCTGGAGTGGACTGTGGTACATTGTAGGACTTGCCCATCATCTTACCGCGGCTGGCAATTCCGTCCACCCAAAGGATCAAGTTGCCATAGCCCTGGCACTCGATACCGTCGGCAGAGCATCGTTGACACAGCGGCTTGGCTTCGTCGCACCGCAGTCTCCGCCGACGACATGTGTGGCAAGCGTTCTTCCAGCTACGGCCCATGCTAGATATGCTCCGGGCATCGCATATCACATTTGCTGTTTGAATCGAGTCCGGTGCTTTGAAGAAGGAAGTGTGAGAAAGAATGACGCGCAAAAGAGATGATCTTGGCGCCAGATCTGAACTAGCCCAGTTAGGCAGCCAAGCAGCACACCAGCCCCACTGCAGGTGCTGGTTTAGCCACTCACACGCCGCCTTCTCACCATCCCAACAGTCATCAAGCAGATGTGAACCATGTCAGATAATTGATTCACGAGGAGGAGGGCTGCAGTACATCCATTATGGAAACCCGGTTAGAAGCTCTTTGGGGCTCACCTTTCACCGGCGTGCTGGACATGTATCATTCCGGTATCCTATGATGACTGCGACCAAGCCGAGCTGGCTGCGGACGGTGAGCCTTCGAATTTGCTTTGTTGATTCTTGATCGCCGTTGGACCGAGTTACTTTTGTAGGTAGTAAGGAATGTGCTTAAATAAATGAATCAGGAGAGAGTCTAGATGGGATTCGCGTCTTATATGAGCCGCAGTAAGAACAGCTGTGTAATTAGGCTACAATAAGCACAGTAATAGGTTCATTGCAAATGAATGTATTGGTTCAAAAATTTATCTACTAATCCAGACAAGCCAAGGGTTTCTCCTCCACAGCAGTCCAGAGACTTGCAAGAAGGCATACCCCTAAAAGAAGGATAGCTATAATTTAAACAGCAACCTTGGAAAGGGTGACCTCAATGCAGTTGGCGGATAGAGTAGCACCGGAGCGAGAAGCGTAGATCATATAGGTAGGAGGTCCGGCGGCGTAGAGGGAGACGGCGGGACAAGCGTAGAAGGAGCCCTGAGCCCACTCGAGGGCGTTGCCGGAGCCCGTGGTGAAGCCGTCGGTCAACCCGCCAGCGGCGATTCCATTGGTGCTCTTGAGGTCGACATGGCCGTCGGTGCCGACGTAGACTTGAAAAGAAAAAATCGGATGGTCAGCGCACCGTCGAATGCACGGCCATGTGATGAGAATGGAGCATCATCTCAGAAAAGACTTACCGACGTCGCCGTTCTCAATACCCAACGAGCCATCTCCGCCGGTGAAGTTGATGCCGTGCTCGCCGTTGGGAGCCAGGATGAAGGCGTCGCCCTGGCTGATGAGAGCGCGGTCTTTGAGCTCGCTGGCCTGGGAGGCCGCGTTGCCGATAACCAGCTGGAACTCGCTGCTCGCGGTGGGGGCAGCAGTGGCGGCGAGCGCGCTCGCGACGATTGTAGATAGGGCAAAGACGGTCTTCATTTTGAAAACGGAGGAGTTTGAATGGCGAAAAGTGGTCGTTTGCTTGATGAGATTGATACTGTGATGCTGTGTGACGAAGAAGAGAGTAGAGCAGGGATTCCCTTTCCTTTATATAGACGCGATCTGAAGACATTGATCACTTGCATGGTTCCCGGATCTATCAAGGTTCTCATCATGTCCCAGTCCTAGGGTCCGGATAGTCCGGATGGTCTGTCTCTTTGCTTCTGGAGTATCAAGGTTCTCCTGCAGAAGCAGTAGTTTCGACATTGAACTATCTCCACCGGAGAGTGCTTAGCTCTGCTTATTTGGCCCTCAATGTTCTCACGATGCCAGGGACCTGAAAATGGTATCATGCAACAAACCACTCATTATTTACCACTCGAGTACGAGCCCTTTACACTGTCTAAGGCTTTATATTGTAGTATTTTTACTAGAACATGCTTAGCTTCCAATAGAAATACCGACGCTCTCACAGTACTATGCGATGTCAATTGCTTGTCCCGAAGTGTTAGCCTTTTAGATGAAGAGAAGTCGATATGAACAATTTCGTCTTCTGCAGCCCACTATCAGTCCCCACATCTTGTTACTGGATAAAGTACTAGCAATATACCCAGTGTTGGGGGGCCAACAGGGTCCAGGAAAACCGAGGTTAGCAGTGGGTCAGTGGCTGACAGCTAGTAGTAGTGGAGCGTTATGAAGGTGATTCCCTACCTATATTCCCAAGGTCCACGGTGCCCTGGCAATGTGGGATATGTACTCGGAGGTCCACATTTAAATCCGTCCTGGCTGACAGACTAGACCCTATTAGAATCTATATTAACCATCAAGGTTCTTACAACATATTAGTTCTGGATACACGCGATGCTGCACCTATTAGCCAAATATTATCGGGAAACCGGCAGTCCCAAACCCGTGTGCATATCAGTTTAGTATGTAGGTTAGCAACCTTGTTGACCGATCAGTATGTACCGATTCTGCTTTACATGGAATGATAAACTGAAACTGTGACTGAAAGTGTTGTTGTATGCCCGGTGAATGAAGGGTTTGCCTCCAGCACATAGATATATTGCCTTCTAGAACCTCGCTTGGTAGTCATCCGAGATTGGTGTTCATTACGGTATATCATATCACGGCATACCAGCACGGCAGCTACCACCGCAACAAGGAGAGAGAGAGAGATTGCTAGCAATGGGAGATTGACAACTCCGAACAAGAACCCCCACTGGGAATATTTTTCGGAAAGATGTCCACATAGTTGAGATAGCCATTATGGACTCCCCTGCTGACCTCCTTCTCGCTCTTAAATGATTATGATTAATGAAGTGACATGATGTAGTCAGTAAGCGAGCTGGCGAACTTTCCCAGCTTGCCGGTTCCGCAGGTCAGTCTATATGTATATTTTGACTTGTGTATAGAAAATAAAGCTATTTCCACATCAACCGTATACCTTGACATTAGATATCAGAATCTTCCAATTAGATATATAACTACCACCGCGATAAATTTACGTACACCGCGCGCTCCGCCAGCTTGTTTCCTAAGTAGTTGTAGGGCGCTTCACTGAAAACACCCGGAGGTTAACCGCTGCTGAACCTGGAGCTACCTTGCATGCATGACAGCAGGATGATTATCGAGGTCATCGGTTACGCTGAACGTCTTTTCCTGCACAGCAACCCTTTCAACTTCTCTCCCTTTCTGCAGTATGCATCTTTCAAGTCCATCCTACATCCCCATTCTTTGCTCTCCCACATCGCTCTCGCTGCTCTACTAACCCAGGACCTCTCCTCGACCGAGCAGGTAATCCATCTGCCTAACAATCAGACCCGCCTTCATAACTGCGGCAATCAACCTCACCTGTGGTCGCGTGATTATCATCTCCGGCAGCGCAGCATCGGGCCTGGAACCGCGCACCTACGCCAAAATCTTCATAACCTGCGACATGCTGTGCCTCATCCTCCAGGACCCATGGAGTATCTTTGGCGGCCGAGGGGGCAGCAGCGAGGGGAAGTGGTGCCGTGTTTGAGATTCGTGGGTTCCAGTGCAAGTTGAGGGGGCTACTTTGGAGTATGCCTTCTCTTCTTTTTTGGGACCACTGTATCCCAGTTGCGGCGCATACGCTGGTACTGTCCTTTTTTTTTTATCTGCCAAACAGGCTCAGCAATTGCGGACCTGCTTATCTTTATGCACTCGATTCTCCGCGTTGTAAAGCTGAATCGTGGATTTGGTAGTGACGTCACCAACGACGAGGTCTCCGTTACAATCCTCGAGGGGGCGATAATGATGGTTGTTGTCTGCGGCTGCATGTCCGTATTTCACCCTGGTCTGTGTGTCGGAGGGTATTGAAGGACCTCGGGTCGTAGCCCGCGAAGGTTCCGCTAGGCGGCAGGTTTCCGTTGGCTTCTGTTGGGCAATAGGAGAGGTGAATGTTTGATGAAGGTATAGGAGGTCGATGACGGGTGCACATGGGAGGGACTTCTAAAAAGGTGAAAGGCTGAAGGTCCACGGTCCAGGCCACCGTTGCTCGAATCTTTCTCGATGTTACAAGTACATATGATTGGGCCGCGGCCCTTTGCCAAGCAGGCTGCACATTATGCTTATTGGAGGGCTAAAAGTAAAAAAGAGACTGGGTTAATCTCGTTGGCCAGTTCGTATTTATTCACCCAGAGCAGCCTAGTGCGGCGATGCATCCGACGCATCGGGGAGCAAAGTCTTGCACATAACGCTCGCTGTTCCCCGAGTTCAACCACAAAAGGCATCCACCGCATAAGATGGCTAGAAGAACGCATACGAAAGCCAGAACTGGCTGCCGAACATGCAAGTATGAAATTACCCGCCCACCCAAATGCGCGCCATCCAGAGCCGCCTCATCACTAACATTCCGACCATCAATCCTCTACGTAGAATTCGCCACATCCGCTGCGACGAGACATGGCCCTCCTGCAAGCGATGCACAACCACCGGCCGCCGCTGCGACGGGCCATCGGCTCCCAAATCTCGTGAAGCAGCCGCGCCCACCACGGTCTTGTTCGCCGAGACCCTGACTATAGAATCGATCGTGCAAATGAAAGTCTGCCTGAAACCGTGGGACGGCAGTCGCGAAGACACGCAATACATGCAATTCTTCATCGAGCGCATCTCCTCCTCCTCTTCTTCCTCCCCCGCAATCCTCGGCCGTGGCAATAATTCCCCAGGCGACTGGCGCCGACTCATGATCCAATCAATGCACCGCGATCTCGCCGTCCGGCAATGCGTTATCGCGCTCAGCGCAATGCTCCAGGAGCGCGTGGCGCATGGGTCACTTAGAATCCATGGGTTCGATGCGCCCCCCCGGAGCGAGTGGTATGTTTTTGCGTTGCGAAGGTATGGTCGCGCGCTCTCGTCATTGCAGGGGCTCGTTGAGAATGCGTCGGCGAACGGGGGTGGCGATCTGGCGTCCGTCGAAACGGCGTTGCTCTGTGGGATTGTATGTATCTGGTTCGAGGTTCTGATTAGGGACTTCATGGCTGGGTTGGGGCATCTGGATAGATGCTTGGGGATTATTCTACAGGCAAGCCGCTCAGGGAAAGGTAATGAGTCACTCTCTACCTACCTGCATGAGCAGTCGTCTACCACAAGTCTATATTTATATAGTCCCAGGCCGGAACTGATAATCAAGCCCTACAGGCGTGATAGCCCCGGAAATCCAACAAGCATACCTGAAAATGGACATGCAAGCCGCGCTGTACATGGGCATGCGCCCTCCCATGAGCGTGAGCATCACGAACACAACAGAACCAGCAACAACGCCATCCCCATCCCCGGCTCTACCATACATATTCAACACCCTCAACGAAGCCGAGGAATATCTAATGCACGAATGTGCGCAAATCCTCCACCTATCCCGCACAACCGCCGCGCACTACCGATACCACGAGCCCGGAGACGTACCCCTCGAACTCCTCGCTCGTAAACACGAATTGCAGCACCGCCTGAAACTTTGGAAGTCCGCATTCACGTACTCGCATGCATGCCAAAAGGCGCGTGGGAGCAGGCCGGACGTCGCGGCCCGTGCGTCGCTGAGGTTAATCCAGTATTACGTCGCGCTCATCACGGCGGCCTCGTGCTTGTATGCGGAGGAGATGCTGCATGACCGGTTCGTGGGCGAGTTTAAGCGTATTGTTGCGCTTGCTAGGGAGTGTAATGTCGCTTCTGGTTCTTCTACTTCTGCTTCGAAGGAACCACGCGACTCGTCACCATCGCCTTCGCCATCCCCATCATCATCTAGCGCTCTCATCGGCCTCCCCGTCTCCATGGGCGTTATCTACCCACTCTACTTCGTGGCCACGAAATGCCGCGACTCGGTCGTGCGCCAGCAAGCCATCGATCTGCTATACGAGATGCCGTACCCAGATAGCATCTGGGAGGGCAGCATCCTGGCTGTGATTGCAAAGAAAGCGAAGGAGGTGGAGGAAATGGCGCTTGGTGACGCGAAAGAAGGGCCGATACCGGAGTTCCAGCGCATCCATGCTCTGGGACTGGATATTCACCGTGCGCGCCGCACCGTGAGTGTGGAGTTTCGCCGCCGGTCGAATGGGATGGATGGGGAGTGGGAGGAGTGGGTGGAGGAGCTTTCTTGGTGAATTCTTTTTTTTTTTTTTCCCTTGCTGGGATTGTATAAATAAATAAGTGCGATCTGCTTTGAATCCTAGTGTGCCAGCATGGACCGGCCGAACATGGAGACGTCTTGTCTGTTCAGCTTTAGAATTGACAATAACTGGCCCATGGAATATGTTTAACCCCCTACCTAGTACAGGTACATGGGTGAAGGCGGAAGATGAGATATACCTATTCACTTATGTGGGAGGATTCGTCATATTTTGCCCTTTTTTTTCATACCTCGGGTGAATAAGACGTCCACAAAGCGAAGAACCAGAGAGTTGACTATAGGGAAATTCTTTACCTGTTGTAAGGTCATAGGAATAGCGTATGGATAGACATGAGAGGTTAGACTCCAGGTCTAAAGTTCGAAGTCCTACAGGACCGTGCGGTTCCCTCTTTGGCCACTGGTACCTTCCTCGGTTATGTACTTGCTTCGCCGCCTTTTATGGTCTAGGTTCATGACGCAACTATTTGGGATGGGGGTCAGAGATATCCAGACGGAACACCCACGCACGACCTGATGGAGTCTCCTGTTTCGCCAGCATTTAAATGTTCTGCCTGGGTTTGAATACATTCTCACTTCCACTAACTGGATGCATGAGAGCAGTCGTGATTCATGAGGTCGACTAGTCCGCGCTCGCAGGATTCTCACACCGTTTCCTCATCTGTGGAATGCGCCGCCTCACCAGATTGGATACGGATGTAGAGCTCCATGTTCCACGACGAATTCGACCGCTCTTGAATTACACCTACTGAACGAGATACCGAGCTTCATTAGCTTGTCACAATGCTTATTCTCGCCGTGCTGGCCATCCCCGACCTTGTCAAAAGCTTACACGCTGGAACCACGTTGCTTGTCCTCATCCTCGTATTGCGGACAAGGTAATTGGATGCTTAAAGCTTAACGGCCGCGCAAGCTCGTATTCGGCCGTTGGAACCCCAATCATCCTTTCCGTTTCATTAAACGCTCCAGTGCTCGATTCGCAGGCTTTCGTGGCGTGGCTGAGCTAGATCTCGTACTCGTTCAGCCCTCGTTCACGTCCTCGTTCGACCATGTTTGCGCAAGAGCCAGAGAGTCTATAAAGCAGCAGGAACAGCTGAGTTTGATTCCCTCATACCAGAGACTTTGCTTGCCGCGCGAAGGTTCACCTATCCTTCTCATCATCTTCATCATCAAAGCAAGCAAGCAAGGCAGCCATGACGAAGAAAAGCATCGCAATCATCGGCGGCGGAATGTGCGGCCTCGCGACCGCAATCTCACTCTCTCAGAAATTCACACCGACCTCAGAACGTTCAATCGACCTGCACATAACAGTCTACGAGCTCCGTGACGCGCCCAGCGCGCTGGGCGGACCCGTAAATCTGACCCCGAAAGCGCTCCGCTGCCTCGACAAGCTAGGCGTACTCGCGAAACTGCGCGAAAGGAAGGCTGGATGCCCCGTCGACGCGATCCAGCTGTTTTCGATACGCAGTGGAGCGGAAATTGCGTCGATAGACTATAGGGGACCCGAGGGCTCGGGGTTCGATGGGTATAAGGGGTGGAGGGTTATGCGGGCTGATCTGCTCAATGCGATGGTTAATGCCGCGAAGCGGAGTCCGGGTGTGGAAATTGTGTATGGGAAGAGGTTAACTGGGATTCACGAGGAGGAAACGCCGGAGGATAGTGGTGCGCCCGCGGTGCACCTTGACTTTGCGGACGGGACGACCACATTGGCAGACATTGTCCTGGGCTGCGATGGAATTCATTCGGCGGTCCGGAGCCTCCTGGTCGAACCGGACAGAACGCCGTATTATTCCGGCATTGCCAATGCCTACGGATTTATCAAAAAGGAAGATATCCTCGATCAAGGGGAGAAGCCATTCTTCACCGATTCAGCCGTGCTCATGTCACGGTATGGTTCTGCACTGACGACGTTCTGTGACTATGACCGGAGCTTGATCTATGTGGTGCTCTTGATCCAAATGCCCGAGGCAAGATCGCGAGAAGGATGGAAATCTGCGGCCGAAGACCAAGAGGAGATTCGTAGTGAAGGTCTAAGGAGGACTAGACAGTCGGCGATTCCGGGCCTTGAGAAGATGGTCACTCAGGTTGAGGATTGGACTCTTTATCCCGTGTATATTCTCCCGCCGAAGGGCAAATGGCATACGAAACGAGTGCTCTTACTCGGCGATGCCGCACATGCGGTAAGATTTCTCCATTCAACCTCCCTAATTTCTATTCCAGACATGCTTACAAGCGCTCCCATGCGATAATAGATGCCCCCTAAAGGCGAGAGTATCGGCCACGCCTTGGAAGATGCAATCAGAATTTCCAAAATCCTCTCGCATTACGGACTGGAGTCCGTTGACGAGGCCTTCAGCTTTTACGAACACCTGCAACGGAAGAAGATCGAAGATGCGTACAAAATTTCGTCAACCGGCTGGGTTTCAAACCATGACATAGGTGCAATAGGCGCCCGCCTCATGGAGTGGATAACGCCTGTATATTTGTGGTGGACGCGGGCCGCGATGGAGAAGGATTTCCGTGATGACCCTGATGATGTTAATTTTAGCAAATAGTTGTTCTAGATAAGTTGATGCCCGTAAATTCACGCAGTTTCAGTTCTCTCTGGTCCTGAGATTTTTGGGGCGGGATATCGACCTGGGTGTGTGTCGGGGAAGAGAGTACTCCATGAGGCCGTGGAGCCTCCATCGAGGAGCCTGGCGATGCTTGTGACGACATGGGTGCGTAAATAACTACCCTAGGTACTAGAAATAGTCGGGATTGTGATATTCCCGTCCAGATCAGGGAGGCGCATTGCCAGGGATAAATTGACTTCACCTCAACATCACGCAGTACCCGCACTCTTCAGCAGTTCCACCAGACCCGGAGGCGACTGTAATAGGCCAGGTCGCATGCATGTCTCAGAGGGAGGAGCCGCGGTGGATGAACCTGGTGCGGGAAATGGCCGCGCGATTTTCCAGGGTCGGTTAGAGTGTCTCAACTAAACCTGGTCCCCGAAATCAGCTGATGGGGGGATCGACGGAGGGGAATGTGACATCAACCGCTTATTTGCTCCGCTATGCGGGGGAAAAGCCGCCCTAAATTTAGACAAGGCAAGTATCGTTGGTCATGTCTCAATTGCTCTTGCAATGCGTTGAAGAAAGTGGACTGAGACATACATACTTACGTCGGGTGATTCGGACGGACCTCTCCACGATGGTCCTGCGCTGACTTCAACCTGAAGTCATGAGGTGACCTGATGCAGATTCCTTCAAAGGAAAGTGTCTTGCGATGGGCTTGCCGGAAATGCTATAAATACCGAGCGTCTCTCTACTCGTATCACCAGTTCCATCACCAAGACAAACAAACCTCCAGCCACGAACCGAATCTCATCACTTAAAAAATCTTGAGCCTTCTCTCTATAAACACCACCAAACCATCACAATGAAGCTTTCACTCAGCACCCTCCTCGTGACCGCCCTCTCCGCCGGCAGCGCCCTCGCGGCCCCTGCCCCCGAAGCCGCCAAATCAATGATGGTCGCCAACACGCAATGGACCATCACAAACATGAAGCGCGTGTGCAACACCGGCGACACCAAGTGCACCTGGACCTTCGGAATCAACAACGGCGCCGCCAACACACCCTGCACCTACGTCGTCAACGGCAGCCCGGCCTCGCAGTCCAACGGCGGGCCCTCGACCTGCGGAGCGTACACGGTCACCTCCGGCTGGAGCGGCCAGTTCGGGCCTAACAATGGCTTCACCACACTCTCGGTCGTCAACCAGGATAGTCGCCAGATTGTCTGGCCCGCCTACACGGATGCTCAGCTTAAGGCCGGCAATGTGGTTAAGCCGGATCAGAGCTATACTCCTGCGGCTTTGCCTTAGATTGCATTCTGGTGAATGCTACGCTATAGTCGGGGGGTCTTTGATGTATCGACCATAATCTAATGTCTGTCGTCTCCGTTTTTACTGGCATACTTGGCCGTTCGGCGTGTATCTTGTACTTTCCTAGCCTTTCTTCTCCGCACGTGAAGCAGGAGAAAATCATCTAATCTACCATCTTTGGCTGTCTTCTATGAATGCCTACCAATGTAACCCGTCATGGCTGACTGACTGGATAGCAAAAGTATATTCTCAGCCAACTTGCCACAGCGAGCTACCTGATTCAACAGCTTGCTCAGCCGCAATAACACACATCACGTCGCATATATAAATATACACCTTTGCTGCGAACTCGTTTGCAAATCAAGGTCCACAAACACTGTCAGCTCTGATCTTCCCAACCTGTCAACACTCCTCCTATACTTAGTCATTAAACCTGGCGTATAAGCTTAAGTTAGCATGGTTCATTCAAAGCTACAAATTTATGATAACTGGTGTATAATAACCATGCTATATTTTAAATACTTGCCTGTCCGTGGATAGCCAAGCCCTGAGAGTGGGACTGGGTTGTATTCGCTCCACCTACGGCATCGGACATGCAATGCGTTCGAAGAAAACAACATGATCAGGACTTGCGCATCGATATTGTCGGACTACACCGATCAGTCGGTGAGAGCCGAATTCGAAATCGCCATATCGGAATGTTATTGGACCTATGAAACGACTGCGATTTCAATCGGCTACATATCCCGGCCGATCCTCCCACACGATAAGCGCTCTTGGCAGAGCATGTCTCGATGATATCAGGGCATCCCCGCCACCTACCCCACGATCTTCTGTATTTCATCACAACCCACGAACTATGCTTTGATCCAACAACATGACTGCCCCAGGATTTGCGATTCCGTCTGTTGACATAGCCCCCTTCCTGCGTGACGCATCTTCCCCTGCAGCAGACGAAGTCGTGTCTGAGATCCGCAATGCCTGCATGACCAGCGGGTTCTTCCAGATCACCGGCCATGGCGTTTCTCCTGCACTTCAGGATACCGTGATCTCGGCTGCAAAGGCGTTCTTCTCACTTCCGAAGGAGGAAAAGATGAAGTTTGCGGGTTCCGTTGGGAGGGGATATGAGGTCATTGGATCGCAGGCCCTCGATCCAAGCACCAAACCAGACTTGAAGGAGGTTAGTGAATCGCATCGCGCATATAAAACAAAATCCCCTCTATGACTCAATCACTTATGATGACCAGGGCTACTTTGTCGGACGGGACGTCCCCGACCGCAGCCCGCCATACCGACCATTCGAGCACCCGAATATATGGCCTACGTCCGCAATCCCCGATTCCCAATTCCGCGAACCACTGCTTGCATACCACGACGCACTCACGGACCTGGCACTCAAGGTGATGACAATTCTCAGCCGCGGCCTAGTCGGTCTTACATCAGCACTCCTAACCGACTTCTGCCACGAGCCCGTCGCCAGCGTCCGGCTACTACACTACCCACCGCATCCCACCGCCGTCTCTGACGGCGATGCCGATGATCCCAGCATCGTAGGCGCAGGAGCCCACACCGATTTCGGCGCCATCACGCTCCTGTTCCAGGACGGACAGTCCGGGCTCCAGGTCCTGCACCGTGAGACGCAGAGTTGGATCGACGTGCAACCTAACCGCGACGCGTATGTGGTGAATGTAGGCGATATGCTGGATTGGTGGACGGCAGGGAAGTACAAGAGTAATGTGCATCGGGTGATTAATACGAGTGGTGTGGATCGGTATTCGATTCCATTCTTTTTCGATGGGAATCTTGATTTTGTGGTAAGGCCGCTAGAGGATCAGGATGCCGATGCGGATGCGCAGGGGGTCACGGTGGGGCAGCATCTGGCGGCGAAGTATGAGGAGATTTATCTTTAGAGATGATTGAGTCTGTTACTGGTTTGAACGGAATGCGCGCCAGCACGATGTGTGAGCATATTTCTATTCGGGAATTTCAAGATGCCCCAAGCGCTCGCCCAATGAATCCCAGGCCGTGTGTGTATGATTTTCGCGCCAATCACGGCCTAATGCTTCTGTGGATAATGGCAAAGGCAGGGCCAAGTGAGTTGGTGACAAATCAAGGCATTGCTCCACACCATTAATCAAGATATACAGAGATCCTCAGACCGTGCGGATAGACCAGAACCAGTTTACCAACTCACCACCCAGCGGGTACCCCCTGACCTCCAAGAATCCATTCTCCGAGGAAAGAATAGCTTTGTAAACTCGGTCTTCCAATATTCACACACTACCTCCAAACGACCTAGGTATTATGTTCTAAAAACTGCCATGTTAGTAGCTAACGCAACGTTTACCCGTAAATAGGCAGAAATAGCGATGCCATTTCATTATCCTCCCTACTGTTGATACGTAAATATTGTTTTCATTATTTTCTTTCCCGCGATCCTTGGCTAGCCCAAGACTATATTCATCCTTATAGGCGTTATTCTCTTCATCCTCAGTGTAGGACTTGTTTTTGTACTACTGAAGTTAAGACGGCGAGGGAAATACACTGGCCAACGGAAGAAAACTGGGATCCGGTGCAGCTAGAGAGTTTGGCGATTACACTCACTAGTGAAAGAGATCTTGATATTCCGGCTGCGACTACACGCGGTAAAACCAAACGCAGGACTCTATCGTAGTCATCCTGCGGGCATGGTTGTATAGCATCCTAGTCTTTAGGTCAGATTTTGTTGTCGTTTGCGGTGTGCATAGTCTGTATCTCCCACTTCTGAGAATGTTTGTGGTACATACATCCATTCGCGTTGAACCGATACCAGCTGTTGGTCTTTCGACGCGTCGGCTACATTCTTGACATATTATGTATGCGGATCGCGCTGAGCTAGGTTGCTCACAATTAAAGCTACCCTTCTCCTGCCCGACGACACGCTTCAGGGTCGATCTTAAACAGCATATAGTATTCGACAATATGAACTGTCTTCTTGCGCTGCTCTTCGCAGCGGTCTCAACCGCATATACATTCAATGAGCTCTGGGGTCTTCAAACAAACCTCTGGGATCAGTTCCTCTACCCAGCGAACCTGGCGCAGATAAATGCAACAGACACCTCTGTCTTCGCCGAAAATGTACTCTCCCCTCCCCTGCGTCTGCCCACACCTCCCCCATAAACGCCACAGCAACTGACCCATCCTTCCTCTTAACCACCAGGTCCAAGGCCGCGTCGACATAACACGAACCTTTGACGGCCGCGAACTGAACAACGAGTACATCTTCGGCCTCTTTTCGGACCCCGAGCACCTCAGCCTCGTCGGAGTCCCCATTGCATATAACATCACGCAATTCGCGGCAAACGAGAACATCGCGTCCGCAACAACAGTCTTCACCTTCAACGCCACATCCTTCAATAACACGTTGATCCCCGTTACCGTCGATACCTGGATCCTCTATAATGCCGAAGGCAAAATCGCCCAGTACGACGCAACGTTTCGTTGGTTTGGCTGGCTGCTTGATACGATTCTCGAAGCCGCGGGGACGGGGTTATTCAACACGACAGATCCCGTCGCGACGGAGTCGCAGCTGGCGAGTCTGCTCGCGAGCACGATCTGTCAGACACATGAGCAGTACTGTCTCGATGGGAACCAGCAGTACGAAAGTACGGACGAGTGTGTTAGGTTTCTGACGAGTGACATCCGGTTTGGGAAAGCGTATGAGCTGGGGAGGAATACGTTGCTGTGCCGTGAGGTTCATGAGCATATGGTGCGGTATCGTCCGACGGAGCATTGTCCGCATATTGGGCCGACGGGGGGGAATTATTGTGTTGATGATAAGGCGTATGCGCAGGTTGTGACGGAGGATTATTTTCGAGTGCCTTTTATTCCAGCCTCTCAGGGAGGTGCGGCTTAAATGTCCACGTCCGAGATGCATACAAAGTGTAGAGTATAGGTCAACTGAGTTGTGTGCTCATGTAGATGGGGCCGAAGTCAACCTCGCGCATGTTCTCCTCCCCAGGCTGCTCCACGGCTCCCGTTGTGTCTTCGTAGCTGATGGAGCAGGAGCAATCTGCAGCGACTCTTCCTATTAGATCCGCCATTGAGAGCTCGATGTTGAGTTTGACCATGTAGGCAAGAGGATGAAATTGCATATAACTCAGAATGCTATCAGCCGTTTTTTCCGGTTATTTCTCGAACGTACACTTACACAAACGTATTATGCAGACTCATCATGCATATGATCAGCACGTCCATACTGAGGGATATCCCGATGATACTCATATTGAAATAGATCAGAACTTTATACTTCCTGAGACCAGCCGAGACGAGGTTCGCTCGAACGATATGGACGAAGTAGAAGTTAAGACACCCGTCGACAATAAGATAGATCACTTTCTCGCAGCGGTCCCACCGGTCGTTGATCCAGATGTACTTCTCCGAGATCTGCAGACGAGCGGGAATCCAGATGGTATACACGGAGATATTGACCGCGGTGATTAATGTGGCGACGGCAGCCTTCAAATATGTGGCCTTCTTTTTGTCCAGGAGAAGTAATGCACAGCGATTGATGATGATTTGTAACAGGAATTGGACCTAATCAGGTTTCGTGCCGTTAATGAGTTTTCCCGAAATCGGTGTCTAGAGGCATATTTTACCTGTAAGGCCCATAGTGTGACTGGCATAAAAGTCAGCTTCCTGATAAAGCAACACGGGGGGTCTAAGGGGATATGTTATTACGAATACAGAAAAAGAAAGCAAAGCTTATGTACAACTCAGTCAGCACTCATTTCATTGCCCCCAAGTTCGGATTTAACTCAACGTCACTCACCATGGAGGAATCACACCACGCACATATAACCAGCAGATGATACTAAATGCCAGGCAGACTATGATCTCCAGCCATATCATCCACACATACGCATTGCAGAACACATGGTGGCCATTTCGCTTGTAGATGTTAACAGTCTGCTTCATCGCCGTCCAGCTGGTAAGCCAGCCAAAGCCAAGCGTGAACCCCCACGCGATGGAAGCAATGGCCATCTCACCCTGGGAGACCTCTTGGAGGACGAAGTCAGGAGACAGTAGTGTAATCATCGTGGATGAAGCACTGATATATATAATGATGAATCAACCATCTTGAGTGAACGCAACCCAAACGCCGGTAGAATCAGAATGAACGGAGGAATGAAGAGTCGTGAATCGATTTTGAGTACTCGACGAACCGGAAGGCCTGGGAAGTTCCAAGAGTTAAATGCACGCGACAGTACTAGCCAACTGAGGGAACGATATCGGAGGGGGCATTTCACTGCATTTCTAGTGGGCAGTGCAGCGTCCAAGGTTCAGCCAGACGTCTACCAGTTGCTGTCCCAGACTTCCCGGACCAGATGTCCAAAAACCTTAACCGATGACCCGACATGCAACACAGGTCGTTTCCTCTGAGAGTGTAGCCTTTTCACATTCTTCGAGGGTGTACCCTCCGCTTAGTTTGAGCCTATGAACAACACGGGCAGAACCGACCAAATGTTATAAACTGAAGAATATTGTATAGTTAGAGGCTGGGTAGATAGCAAGGTAAGATCCGATGCGCATAGTCATCGCTAGCCGAGGCATTGAAATTCCGGTGAAAGGTGGCATCATCCATAATTCTTCCCAAAACAAGAAAAAGGATTGGGACTTAATCCCGAGGCATAGAGCTGTTGCCGTCGTTGGCGACTCGGTGGCGAGGAAGACGCCGAGGAGATATCCATCTCAGTTTAAACGGTGCAGCAACGACGCCAATGCTGAATTCGGTTAAATAACCCCAGAATATCACTGCATCATATTATTTGCCACAGTAGCCTTCCACCCAGATGTCCTCCACTGGTTTGGCTCGGCGGTTCTATGTGGGGTACGCGAGACCCCCAACTTGGAACCGCTGACCCAACCGGTTCCCAGATCGGACGACCAAGCAGCTCAAGCCTGATCGAGGATGCTGCGAGGCCGATCTAGTTGCAGGCTATATTATTGCGATCCCTTTGTTCTGGCTACCTAATATTGCTCCAAAATATCATCTCCTAAGGTCCGGCCTATCATTTCTAATATTCTCAAGCGATTATGTTTACCAATATCGCAAGATTTGGCTCCTGTATTCCTTACTTAGGCCTTGCACTCACCCGCCCCCGAGTCTAAGGCAAGCAACCCCCACCTGCAGCGGAGGAGGGTTTGGGCCCCTCAAGGCCCGGGGTTACCCGAACCATCCCCATCTGCTAAGGGTGTCCGGGCGGCCTTATTCCGAGCATCAAGCCTGATCAACGACTCAATCTCATTTAGCCAGTTTTTACTGGTGACACTGTGTGATGGAGTGTTTCCACCATCGCCCATGCTATATATACACGTTTGATGCTGGAATAAGTATTCCAGCATCAAGTTCTTTTCATAATCGGAGTCCTGTACGCTTCGATGAAGCGCTGTCTCCTCATTAGACCCTTGTCTATCCACCGACATTCCATGGTCTAGGAATACACCAACAGTAGCGACATCTCCATTGTCGACCGCGATCTGCCATGGCTCCATACTCTCGTTACTCGGGACGCGACTTGGGTCCGCACCGTGTCGAAGGAGAATCCGGATCATGGAGTGGTGTCTCCTGCGCACGGCGGTATATAGGGCTGTCCCGCCACACCCGTCAACAGGCGCATCAATGTCGGCTGCATTGTCGAGAACTGCAATAAAAATAGAGGCAAATCCACTCTGGACAGCGAGGCTTTTCAGCTGCCTTCGCATTTCGGTCAATTCCTTTGGGCCTGCTGTGGATTTTTCACGTCGGTAGCGCTCGTACAGGCACAACACCCAGAATCGGTCATACAGTTGCCCAGGGATGTATCTGTCGGCGGCGGCGCGGAAATCATCATGCCTGCTTCCTTGATCCAGGTAAACCTGCACCCACTCCTCATCCCCGTCCAGCACCTCATGAACATTTGTCTTGCCACCGTGGGCGCGCAACTTTGCAGCAACGATGGATTCCCCTTCGTAAACTGCCACACCCAACGGGGTTTTACCCCGGCCATCGAGGGCATTCACATATGCGCCATTCTGCAATAAGAAATCGACTATCTCCTCTTGGCCGCCCATGGCAGCATAATGAAGTGCCGTCCACCCGTGCTTGCCCGCTTCGAGATGGATAAATTCCAGTAACATTTCGACAATATTCTGGGCGCCGTAGAACGCGGCCCAATGGATCGCATGTCGGAATGACCTTCTTTTGTCGAGCAAGATGCCTCTCTCGTCGACGTTGGGATCAGTCCTTCCGGTGGATTTGGCGCCCTTCAGGCGGCGCTGGGCTATTGCGCGGTATTTCTTCTGGTAATACACTACCAGTGAGGACTGCCCCCTCGCGATCATGATTTCCATTGACCGGCAAGGGGGCATGTCGGGGTCTGTTCTCCGGGCATCTTCGAGTGTGATCTCCGATAGGTACTTGCTGCGGGGGATCAAGGCGCAGACTTGCCGAACGACGTCTGTCACGTATCGAGAGCCAGCGAGTTTCAAATTATAATAATCTAGGACCGGCAAATGGTGCAGGATCTCGATGAGGAGTTCTGTCGGCAGGCTTTCGAGAGTCATTTTTTTTTCTAATCTGGTTGAATGGTCGGAGTACGTTCAGTTAAAGAGAAGATGCGAATACGATAGCAGGCGGGTTGGCGTTGTGGCAGTGCAGGCTTGGTATTCTGGGCATTTCTCGTACGTTGTATGTATACAATGCTCTCAACCAGCGATCTAAAATACTTTGTCGTAACCCACATTCAAATCTGAGGGCGCACAACTATCCATCTTCGTGAAAATAACTTTACCATGAATTTCCCTTCTACTCGTTGACCACCTTGTCGTCTGTGCGGCCGACTCGTATCGGTCGGGAGTTGGAGATAGTACTTTCGAAGTAGACATTTCATGGCAATCACATTGTCGTCCCCATAGTTCCGGCTCGAAAGCCTATGGATAGAAAAGAGGGACTGCGAGAAGAGTAGAAACCCCATCACAGATGTTTAGGGCTAGCCAGGAAGGGTTATTATAACTACGGCCAGGAAACGTAACTATAGGAACCACTGGCTTTTAGCAACTACCCAAAAGATTACTTTTGCTTTTCCCACCGCCGATGTTATGGTTTATGCCACTGCCGGGCAACAGAGGTCTCCTCCTCAACTGCCGTTGCCTCCCCATCCGGGCCGACTCTTCGTCAATCACAAGGGCATTAACAGAGAGTGCATTCACCTCCATCGAAAGGAAGCTAACGTGCCACGAGAAGCGGGCTCGCCAGGTCACGAAGCGCTCTCATCACGTCGAACATGCCGACTGAGCGGAGCCTGGGATAAAATGGCCAATTCTCATTTGGCTGAACCAGCGGGTATGTAATGCATATAGGAAATTTCATTAAGCAGTTAGGAACTGAAACCGTTCTTGTTCTGGCGCACGCATATTATTTTGAGAAACAAGATGACTTAGCTTGAAATACACCACCGTTATGAATCGATCACCATGTATATATAATGCATACCCGAATACATAATGTGTGGTCTTTCTGTTTCCTCACAGAGTTTGGAGACCGTACATTCAAGGGCTCCGGAAACGATCAGAACAGTAGTTCCTGAAAATAATGTAATGCATCCTCTATGGGCTTACCAAGGGGAACCTTGCTGATGTCTTCTAAAAACTGGGCCTAGGATGACCGACGTGATGAACCACTCCAGTTTGTCCTAGGGAGTGTGCACTCCGGGTTCTAGGGCCGCCCCGAATAGTACTTAAAGCGTCGCCGAATTATGTATATAAATAAATAAATAGTAGCCATCTATGGGTGCTTTCACTTTCCAAGGCTCACCTCTGTCATTGCCACATTAGGGAGAGAACCCCTAACTACTCCGTAGTACCACCCGCCTACGCTTGACCATGTGGCACCCGACCCACGCCAATTCCCCCCTTTCCTCCGGTCAAAGGAACTCTTTCCGTTGCGGCACCTGCTGTTCACGTTATAAACAGCTCCGCGCTATGGCATATGTGCACTATATGTCATACCGTTGATGTTCCTGCCTCCCGGTTGCGGAATATTACTTGGTCGTAGAGTGCACATCGTCTATACATACAAATTTTTCCCAATATCAATATCCAGGAAAAGAGAAGAAAACAAGAAAGAAATAATATACAAAACTCCTTTACCCTATATCCTATATACAACAAATTACTCTAGTCCCGCATCACCCGCCCATGACCATCCACGCCATGAGCGCAAGCCACCCACCTGCAAAAGCCACCGTCACAACCGCAGCGCCCACGCGATCCCCCGTCGTGATCTCCGACAGCTCAGCCGCCGAAGAGGACTTATCACTCGTCCCTGCCGACGGATCACTCGTACTGTTTCCACCAGTTGTCGACGTAACCGGCGCCGAAACATTATCCTGCATGATGAGGACGGAAGAGATCACATCCGTCGCGATAATCTGCTCCTCCATCCCAACCCAGCCATCCCACTCGGACTTGTACCACTGTACACCGCAGGTATTGTTGCTCATCCCGCTGCAGGATTTCGCGGCGGCCTCGGCGGACCCCTGCAGTTTGGGCAGGATGGTGTCGTACGTCGAGGGGACGATTAGCGCTGTGAAGCCGAGCCAGCCGGTCACGAGCCCGCGGAAGAGGATCTCGTTGTTGTTGCAGGCTTCGCTGGGCTCGCAGATTTCTTGCATGATGTTGCCGCCGTATTTGGTCGGGAAGAAGCCGTTGATTGTGGCGTTGAGGAGGCCGTCCACGGCGCTTTTCCAGACGGCTTTTTCGGTCTGGTTGCGAGATGTTAGCAGGGTGCGGTGCAATTAGGAGCTGAAAGAAGGGTTGTACACATACGTAGTTATACATATACGCTGCACCCATCAGGAACGCGCCGTAGTTATACGTCCACTGCGTATTCCCCTGCGTCGAGCAGCTGTCCTCGATATTGGTCGAGTCCGCCACATTCCACGTCTCATTGTTCAGCAACGGCGATGAGACGCACCAATCCCACACTTTGTTCGCCCATTCGGCGTAGGTCGAGTTATCAGTATACCGAGCCAGTCGCGCCGCGAGCTGGAACAATCCAGCGTTCGAAATCGTGTTCTTCATAGTGTACCCGGCCTCGTAGTTGTAGATCTGCCAACGCAGGCCACCGCCGCAATTCTCTGTATCCCAGCGTTCGACCTGTGTGTTGAAGACGCCCTGCGCCAGTGCGAGCCACGAGTATCCGCCGTCTACATCGGGGAGTTTGATTTCGGCGGCTGTCATGGCGGCCAGGCCCCAGAACATTTGGTCGTCGTTTCCCTGGAAGCGATTCACTGTTGATTAGCTCTGCAGAGAGGGTCTCGGGGTTGCGTTAATAAAGAGTGCGGTGCGGACTCACGATCCAACTACTGTAATTCGAAGGCATATAGTCGCCATTTCCCGCCTGGTGCTGCATACCCTGTCGCACCTGCGGGTTATATGTGCTATCGCCCGTGTAGTGCCAGTAGAGCAACAGACTGGTGAAAAGCGCCGCACCCTCCCACCATTTGTCCGGGAAAGCACCGGGGATCTGACCGGTTTCATTTCCTGAATACCATGTCATAGACCCGTAGGCGGTCTTGCTGGCGGCGGATTTTATCGAGGCTGCGCAACGTGGGTTTTTGGGTCAGAACTGGTTGCCGGCGGTTCAGGGGCGGATCGTACCAACATCTGTAATGTCGATGTCAATTGCGCTGACGGCGACTGAGAGACATAGTAGTAGGGCTGTGAAGAGGGCGAGTGCCCTCGAGCTGTTGGGTGTGCTTGTGATGATGTGCATTTTTGTTTGTTTGGAGGACTGCTGCAGAGAACTCCGGTTTGAAGATCGTAGAGACGATCATGCGTCGGGAGAGGTTGATCAGAGGGGAAGAAAGGAAAGAATTAAGGAAAACAGAAAAGATTACGGGCAGTCGCGTCCTTTGGCCCACTTTGCACAGCTAACGACTTCGTACGCGTCAGCGGCCAACCAGGACTCCAAGAGGCAAGGGCGCCACGACGAGAGCAGCAAGCTTGAAGCGACGAAGCGTTTTAATTTTGGTCTTAGCCTCTCTTGGCGTATGCTTGTATGGAAGACAAGATTGTGCAAGGACCCGCTTGCGTCGTGGTCTGCTACTAAGCGGCTAAGCCACGCTCTGTGGGTCATTGATTGCTGGTGTTTCACAAACCCCAATCTTGCTGCATTTTGAAGACAGCGAATGACAGGCTCGTCTGAGAGACTCACCCGTGGTGCATTTAAATGCCGATCCTTACATGAATCATTTCCCCAAGGCACTCGAATTGCGCTGTGGCTTCGCAGCCTGACTGTGTGGGGGGCTAAATATAACTGTGGAGACTGGGAAATTGCGGTTCCAATTTCCGACGACGAACACTCTATTGGACGGTGCGCTCATAGGGAGAGTATGGTAATAATGACTTCTTCAAACTAGGGCAGATGGGCGCTTCCAAGTGGCAGGCGCCAGCATTTACATCTTGATACAAGGCCAACTCGTCATCTCGCCTGAGCGAACCGTTAACAGCCTCGTCCCTGTGGCTGGGCGGGTCTATCGGCTCGACCGTGGGGCTTTCCGATGTCATCAGGGGTAACGGACATTAAGTTCATTATATTCAAGCAAAGACATATGGACTCCGACGTTGCCATTATTCTGTGTCCCCGGTCTTGAAGCCCTCATACTCTGGCAGCTCCCACCCCTTCACCGGTTGGTCGCTGAGGAAGCCCTCGAACAGATCCAGCCTTAAATATGATACGAACCACAGAACCCAGTGCAATGCACCAATCGACAACGGGGTCCATGGTATCTTGTCAAAAACACTTGGCTCGCCAACCCCTTTCTGAAGTTGCTGGATAAATGGCCGGAACTTGGTATCGTATGCCTGGAATGCTGCCTCGTGCCACAGATTCACTTGTGTACCTTCCTGTTGGCGAAGGTGTTTCCCAATCTCTCCAGCCAGGATGTATGCGCCAACAATAGCAGTTGTCGTCCCCATGCCTGTACTCGCTGAGGGACAGTAGGCGGCGTCCCCAAGAAGGACAACGCGACCCTTGTACCAACTATCCAGCTTGACGAGGCCTTGCGATTCGCAGTAGAAATCATCGGTTTCCAGGAGCGACTCCAGAATGTCGTCTACATGCCACCCCGCGCCCTGGAAGACATCCGCAAAAACCTTCTTCTGCTCGCGAACATCCCCCCGCTTCACACTACCGAGTCGCTCTGTCACGCTCTTGCCGGTCATGTAAACCTGGATCCTGTTCGGATCGTGTCTCCGTGTTAAAATGAACCGGTTTTTGGGCGCAATGTACGCAGTCGCAACGTACTCCTCCCCTTGCTTGATCGGCCGTGGGATTGTAAAATATGCGGTGTATTCGCCAAGCGGGCGAAAGGCGTCTTTACCATCGGCGCCTTGTCGGTTGATCATCGTTCTCGTCCGCGAATGCAGCCCATCAGCACCGACAAGAATATCGAACCGACCCGTCTCTCCATTCGCGAACCGCACCTGAAGCGCATCTCCCTGCTCCTCGAACGTCTCAACCGACGTCCCAAATACATACCTCACGCGCTTCTTCGGAATCGCATCGTAAAGAATCCGACAGAGATCACCCCGCATAATCTCAAAATCACTGGTAAAGCTCTGCGCCCCAGAGCGGGTCTTTGACGCGGGGAAAAACGCCTGTCGTCGACCGGAGCTGTCGACAACCTGCATTCCCAGCTCGGCCACGGCTTTGGTGCGAAACGCGCTCTCGAGACCCATGCGTCTCAGAAGCTGGATTCCGTGCCCGCGCAGATCGACCTGGAGGCCGCTTGTTCGGAGTTGTGGAGCGCGTTCGATCACTGTGATTTCGTGGCCGAGTTTTGAGAGCCAGAAGGCGAGGGCGTTGCCCGCGATTCCGGCGCCGCTGATCAGGACTTTTAAGCGCGCCATTTTGTAGCAGCAGCCGATTCGATTGAAGTCTGTCCGGCTTCGTTATATTGTATGTACGATGGAAATGTCGACCGTCTGCCAGTGTGATGGATAGAAACGAAATTCGACGCGCGTTTTTAGCCCCGTAGACAGGGTAGGGTGATCCTTTTATGATACAGTACTAGTTTTTAGGTCCGAGCCTAGCGGAGGCTGAATATACCGACGGCCGATTATACCGAAACGGACTATAGAACATGGGGTAAAACTTGGGAGTTGGGGGCCAATAATCCCGCTTTGGATACGGGTGTGTTCCGATCGAACTCACATCGATACAGAGCCCTCACCCTTCAGAATTTACCCCAATCTCGGCCGCAAAGAGCGTTCAGTTGAGGCGCTGATATTGCCAGGTCTAGACACCGAAATAAATTGTCGATACTTCAAACTATGCCATCGAAAACATTGACCCTTGCACACCCGCATACGTTCAAGTCGTGCACACCGGGCAACCGGTTTCAATCCTGCTGCAGGTACACAATGGCCAGATATGCGGGGGCGATTGAGTCGACAATCATACCACCCGCCGACCATACGTAGACAGAATTAACTGGCCTTGTCCAGTGATCTTCTTTGCTTTCCTCGACGTAGGGCATCGTTATGGTTGCCTCGGGGTTGGAGTATGGGTCCACCAGAAGGTAGAATGCAATTTTGAATCAAAGCACCCTCAAGTCCCTATGCTCAGTGGAATCTGTTGCAATTCAAATACCGACCTCCATGTGTTAGACGTCATAGATAAACATTGGGACCCCCCGTCCATAGAATTCTACCAGGGCTCAGCGTAAACAATAAACTCTCAATGCAGGGTCGTGATGTAAGAGACAACAATCGTATTACCTCAAGGCAAGCCTATATAATAATGCGTGACACTCTCCCTCAATTAATAAAATTGGGCCCAACTCCCTTTACAATTCCCTCGATTGAAGTTTTTCCCGCGATAACCAACGAAAACACCTGCATATTTTTTTACAAGAACTTTGGAGATACAATATGGTAATCCAATTGGCCTAACTTGACTTGACTTAAAATTCAACATTAATAATGGAACCCGGAACACGCCACTGGGCCATCCCCAGCCCACCAAGATGCCTGCGATGCCACGACCGCACCGTGGAAAGGACAGTCGGAACCGCAAGCCCCAACGGCAACGGCGGCCGCGCATATTTCATTTGCGAGAACTGCGGCCCATTCAGCTCATTCGCCGACATGCAGGGCGTTGCTGATACAAACCCGCCCTGCTGTTGCGGGCTCCCCACTTGGCGACAGGAGGCTGGCGTCAATCACCGCGATGCGGGCGCTCTGTATTATACATGCGCGGTAGGGGGGGGGGTGCAATTACTTTCGCGACGTGGAGGATGATGATGGACGACCGGACCTGTTGTGGCTTTACCAAATATCACGCTAGGTGTGCATCGGGAAAGTCCGCTAGAGCACCGGATGGAGAGTTGTGAAAAGCCCTATGATATTGAGGAAATCGTGACGAGAGAGTATCTTGATCCTCGAGCGCGCAGTCGAAGGGATTACAGAAGGCAACAGATAAAGATAAGGCTCGACGAAAGCCGAGCCTTGGCCCAATGGCGCGCAGCGTATGCAATTGTGAACAGTCGCTTCAAAGGGCAGTTGGCAAGCGAGCCCTGAAACTTCCACGTCATTGCTATACAAATGCCCTGGCCTGGGGTATCAAGCAGGTGCGCATCTATATAACAACCAACCAGGCGACGAACAATCCGCGTCATCAGACCATATTAACGCCCTCGGGCGAACCAACCGTGCCGCGAACAGGAAACAGTTGGGACCCTCCAAATTCTGTCCGGCCCACGAGGTCTTCACAACCCACCGCTAGCCCGTGTCGAAACGATGCGACACCCGGCGCCGTCGCATGGCAGTTGGATTTCCAACTCGTACCCAGGAATGTACAATATGCTGCTTTAGGGAGGAGCAATCCGTCGCAATGCTTAAAGACGTGGAGGTGTAGCTTCGATTGTGATCTGGCCAGTGGGACTGACTCGGTAGGTAGTCCTACGAAGCCCATCTTGGCGGAGTTCATAACGAGTTGCAGCTTTCTAGTCTTCGATATGCAGATGTGTCTCACCCAAGTCAATGAAGCTCAATATTCCTACAGCACCATGAGCTCCTCCAGCCGATCGTATAGATCTAGAAATAAATGTCCGTACAATTCCTCTCTCTAAAGATTTTGTAGTATTTTCGAGGAGCCGGATGGGATGCTTTAGGCCGGGGTTCCAGCGTGGAGGTTTCAACAGCATCCACCAACCCCGCGGATCGGGGCGATCATTACGCAGGTGGTGGTGATGCAAAGCCCTGGGCAAGGGTCTAAGAGTCACTGCTGAAGAGGAACTGGCAAAATATCAAGGGGGTAAGCACTAGATAAATTGTGCTACACTATTGATTGGACCCAACGTATATTTTGCGGCTGAATCACAGTTGCACTGCAGAGTCATCATGAGTCGGACGGAAGGTTGGACATGCTCTGGTCGGTATAAGCCGACGCCGATCCACTGCGAAAGAGCGGTGCGAACTGCTCCAGAAATAGACAGTGCCGGAGTAAGTTGGCGATGATTCACGCATCCCTGTACGACCGCTGAAACGCATTCCCGATCGGGAGCCCGACTCATCATCTCAACCAACCAGCGGATGGCGAATGTCGGTGCCTGCAGATCTCGAGTCATCGCCGCATTCTGTGACAATCCCTTCGAATCCCTTCGAATTCGGAGTAACGGTGGAGACATAGGATTGGAACAGCCTTCCTTATATGGCCGAGCCAGCCGTTTCCGCTTGGAATTGAGGCTCCTCATTCCACAACTCAATGTCTCGGCTTCCACCTCCCCCGTTCGGGGTCTCGATCGCGCTCGCGGCAGTCACCCTGCTCCTCGCTGTGCCACACCTGTACCAGCTTGTGAGCGACTGTCGACGCGACAAGGGATTCATCCGGCTAGAAAATGAAGAGAATGAGAATCCCGATGAGACAATAACAACGTCGAAACCCCCGCGATCACTCTGGCAGCGGGTTACGCTTGTTTTAGTCGCCGCTATAGCGACTCTCGCCAGCTTATGGACGAATGCGAGCGTCGGAGCTATCCTCACACTCACCTCGTGGATCCTCGTCCTGCTCCAGGAAGTTATCCTCGCAACCCGCCCGCGACCGAGTGATCGATATCGCCTCGGATGCTTCAGCGCATGGGCGAATCTCGCGGTCGGCGCGTACACCATACTCCCATTCGCTCGCGCCCTCTACACGGAAGGATCCATCACCTTCGTATCCCAGGACGCAATACCCATTATCCAGGTCGTTGCAAGCACGATTTTATTCCTGGTCAACCTCTCCATCCCCCGCGGTCCAATCCTCTACCGCAACAACCTTCCCATCGACGCCGAAGGCTCCGTCTCCGTGCTCACACGCTACACCTTCGCCTGGGCCTTCCACATCTTGTCATATGCAACCAAAACCGGCCGTCTAAACCCCGAAGACCTCCCCCTGGTCTCGGAACCACTGCGCTCTAAGAACCTCTCCGACGCCTTCTACGCACACGATCCCACCTCCGCCGGCTGGCTCAAATGGCTCCGACTGTACTGGCGCGATTTCACCGCGCAGCTGATCATTCAGCTATTCGCAAATGCGACGCACTTCCTGCCGCATTTCATCCTCTTGACGCTGCTGCGGCTGTTCGAGGAGCGCGATGCCGGTGGGGGGAGTAATGTGCAGCTGAAGCTGTGGTTGACGGCGGTTGCGCTCGGCGGGTCGATGATGGCGGTCTCGTGGCTCACTTCGTTAAGGGATTTTGTTGCCGATTTGCATATTTCGATCCCGATTAATGAGCAGCTTTTTGCGGTTATCACGCGCAAGGCGATGAGTTTGAAGGATGTGGTTGTTCCCGCGAATGCGAAGGAGGGTGGCGATGGTGATGATAGCGATGATGACGATAGTAGCGACGACGACAACGAAGACGAGGAGAACGACGAAGCCCCGCGCACGAAACATTCGATCCTCAACCTCCTCGGCGTCGACGCCAAGAAGATCTCCGACTTCGACGCCTACAGCCATCTCCTGCTCGACTCCGTCCTCGAATTCGGCATCACCATCGCCTTCCTCCTCTACCTGATGGGCTGGAAAGCCACACTAGGCGGCTGCACGATCCCCATCCTCCTCACACCGCTCTACTACATCATCACGAAGCGATACAGCGTGAAAGAACAAACCCTGATGAGCAACCGCGACGAGAAATCCGCCTCGCTAACCGAGATGGTGCGCGGCATGCGCCAGGTGAAATTCAGCGCGCTCGAGTCAGAATGGTACACCAAGATCCTCAAGCTGCGCAGCAAGGAGCTAAAATCCCAGGCCGAGGTCTTCCGCCTGAATATCTACCTCATGGCGATCTGGACTCTGGGACCCATGTGCATGAGCTTCCTGGCGATCGCGAGCTATATCTATGTCAATGGGTCGATTTCCGCCTCGACGGCGTTCACGGCGTTGTCGCTTTTTGAGAATTTGCAGACTTCGCTCAGTTTGCTTCCTGAGGTTATCACGGATCTGCTGGATATGCTGATTAGTCTGAGGCGGATTTCGAAATTTCTCGCGTTGGAAGAGCACGTTGACGGCCGGGTTGCTGGAAATGAGATCTCATTGCGAGACGCGACAATCACCTGGCCCGCGAGCGCCTTGGAAGAGGAGGGCAAGAAGGGCGAGGAATCTACCCCCCCATTCCAACTTCGATCCCTGAACCTCGACATCCCCACGCACGAGCTCACCGTGATCTCCGGCCGCAGCGGCGCGGGCAAATCGCTCTTACTGCAGGCTCTAATCGGCGAAGCCGACGTCGTCAGCGGCTCCGTGATCGTGCCCCGAGCAGACTCCATCCCACCCTCAACCCCGACCGATGTCGACTGGCTCGTCGACGGAACAGTCGCATACGTCTCACAAGACCCCTGGATCGAGAACGCAAACATCCGCGACGCGATCCTCTTCGGCCTGCCTATGAACCACTCCCGCTACGACGAAGTCATCCACGCGTGCGCGCTCACGCAAGATCTGAAGATCTTCGCCCAAGGCGACAAGACTGATATCGGGGCTAACGGAGTGAACCTGAGTGGCGGGCAGAAGTGGCGGCTTGCGTTGGCGAGGGCGCTGTATAGCCGTGCGAGTATTCTTGTCCTCGATGATATCTTCAGTGCAGTGGATGCGCATGTGGGGAGGCATCTGTTTGAGAATGCGCTTACGGGGAAATTGAGTCAGGGGAGGACGAGGGTTCTTGCTACGCATCATGTGAGGCTGTGTGTTGGTGCTGCGGCGTATCTCGTGGAGTTGGAGAATGGGGGTGTTGCTCGTGCTCATAGGCCTAGCGGCGGTTCCGATGAGGAGGAGGAGGGGTCTGGGCATGTCGCGGATGAGGGATCGGAGACTTCAGTTGAGGAGAGTATGCTGGAGCCCGAACGCGTCAGGCCCGTGCACCGACGGGACTCGATCAAAGCGAACAAGTTCTACGAAGAAGAGAAGCGGGAAACCGGCGTTGTCAAGGCGGCCGTGTACAAGGCGTATATCCAAGCCTCTGGCGGCACCTTCCACTGGATCCTGATCACCATGTTCCTGGTCGCAGATCTGATTTTCTATCTTGGGGCCAACTACTGGGTCTCCATCTGGACGAGATCGTATGAGGAAAAGGATCACACTATTATCGTCGAACCCCTGCTCCTTGCTCAGTCTGATGAGCATAGACTGCTCGGCGCCAATCGCGTGGGTATCGACAAGGGACTTGTATACTACGGAGGGATCTACCTTGCGATCTCACTCTCCTCCTGGATTATGAAGACGATTCGAATCTCGATTATACTGAACGGGTCGATTCACGCTTCAAAGGTCATGTTCGACCAGTTTGCTGACGCGGTCCTGCGATCTCCTCTCCGGTTCCTAGACACTACACCAGTCGGCCAAATCCTGAACCGATTCACGTCAGATTTCAATGTCCTTGACTCAGACCTCGCATTGACACTGACGTATACGATATACGATCTGATTGCGCTTTTTGGCGTCATTATTGCCGCCATCTTGAGCTCGCCGCTAGTTGTCGGGCTCGGCGTCTTGTCATTGTTGGGTTCATGGGCAGTCGCCTACTTCTATGTGACAGCAGCTCGAGAGACAAAGCGGCTGGAGAGTACAGCCAAATCGCCTATTTTTGATCTCGTGGGCTCGCTTCTTACTGGTCTGCCGACGATCCGCGCCTTCGGACGAGAACAGGCATACCTCAATCGAATGTACGAGCTCATTGACACGCATTGCCAGGCATTCTGGCACCGACGCCTGTTCGCATGCTGGATGTCCTTCTGGCTCAGTATGGTCGGCGCTCTGGTAGGTGCCAAACTCAAATCCCGGTCATTTTACAATAAGCTAATGTCGTAGTTCGTCACCTCCGTCACCATGATCTTCGTAACTATCCGCACGCTCGATGCGCCGCTCGTCGGGTTCACGCTTAGCTTCGCGCTTCAAATGTCCGACAGCATTTCATACCTTCTCTCCGAATACGCACAACTAGAAATCGAGTTCAACGCCACAGAGCGAATCGTCGAGTACACGAAGCTCGAGAAGGAACCGCAAACCGGTATCGAGGTTCCAGCTGCTTGGCCCACGAAGGGAGAGCTCGAGGTAACAGACCTCACCGTCGCCTATGCACCGGACCTGCCACCCGTGTTACGAGAACTCAACTTTACCCTCCAACAAGGAGAACGCGTCGGCGTCGTCGGTCGAACAGGTGCAGGCAAGTCCTCGCTCGCGATGACGCTACTGCGCTGTCTGGACATGCGCTCGGGAACGATCCACATCGACGGCGTCGACGTCTCCAAGGTCCGCCTACACGATCTGCGGTCCCGCGTGGGAATGATCTCGCAAGACCCGATTGTCTTCGCGGGCCCCGTCCGCGAAGTCCTCGACCCCTTCAACCAGTACGACGACGGCGAACTGATCGATGCCCTTGAGAAAGTGGCCCTCACGGCTCCAAACCAAGCTACTCCGACCGACACGCCGCAGGATTCCTCGCCCAGTATCATCCCGCTCTCGTTCCCGATCGCTGAGTCGGGGCGGAATCTGTCTCAGGGACAGAGGCAGCTTTTATGTCTCGCCCTTGCCCTTGTCTCCCGGCCGAAGATCCTGATTATGGATGAAGCAACGGCCAGTATCGATATGGAATCGGATATTCGGATCCAGCGCGTGTTGAGGGAGGAGATTAAGGGGTGTACATTATTAGTTATCGCGCATCGGTTATCGACGATTGCGGATTTTGATCGGATTATTGTCCTTGATGAGGGACGTGTTGCGGAGATGGACCCACCGCGCGAGCTAATGGGGATTGAAGGCGGCGTGTTCCGGGGAATGGTTGAGGGGAGTGGGGAGAGGGAGGCTATACAGGAGTTGATTTTCGGGGAGGCTGGTGAGGTATAAAAGTGGTTCTTCTTTTTTTTTTTTTTTTTAGCGCTGTTGTCTATTAAATAGAACATTGAAACTATTCCATTACGCTGGCCTAAATGGTGCAAAAGCTGACCCCGAGGAGAGGTGACCCGAGGCAGTGCAGGTCTAAGCTGGAGGGACGTCGCTCCTTCCCTTTGCCCCCCTTCAGTCGTGCCTTCCTCAGACTGGTCATGGTCGCTTTGCAGCCTCATAAGGAAGGTGCGGTGCGGGCCCGGCATCGTTCGCTCCTTCCTCTTTGATTGTATTCTACACACCAGCCCGATCCCAACTCAATGCAGGTTGCTGCAATCTCCCGATCCATCCTACCACTTATTCGGCTGACACTACCATACCTCCGCGGGCAGCGTGGGACATGATATTTTCCAGGCGCATCGGCAGAAAGGAACTTGCGCTAGTAAATCCGATAGACCTTCAAATGGGACAAGTTCCTCGCCCTTCTGAAACCGTGAGCGAAGCCCCGGACTTGCCGTCGTAGTCGAGATATGGAAGACAGCACTTAGATACCCGTTGCATCCTTTCTGTGGGGATACCAGCCAGGGATAATATCGCCTGCCGATGTCACGAAGCGAGAATCTCTCATCTCCGCCGTCTCCGGCAATGACACTCTTGGCATCTCCCCAGCCAAGGCTCGACCCCTGCGGAACGCCCCGCGCCGGAGAAATTATTCACAAAAGATGTCGTATCCGGCGTGATATTTGCCCGGCCACAACGGCGATCTTTATCCTACCGGACCACTCATACGTAGCCATGGGCGGGACAAAGCTCTTGTTCTGACTGGCCAAGACCTCCTGCAGAGTCCCTGTAACTGGCGCTCAAGCCGATTCGTGTGATTGAGTATGGCCGTCTTGAGTGTGGCTTGGTCGGACAATTTGGTGTCATCTCGGCTAGAGCTACTTGGTATACGTCGTTGTTTGCCAAGCAAGATGAGGCCATAGCTCTAAGAAGGCATTCCGGGGATGAGTATAAATGCGACCCATCACTCCACGAGTAACCATAAACTCCCTCCTCACAGCATATCTCCCCCGGGTAATAAACCATGAGGCTCACAACCCTCGCCCTCCTCGCGGCGCCCGCCGCCGCCTCCAAATCCTACCTAACCTGGATGGCTGACTCCTGGATCGTCAACAACCGCGAGCACGAGGGCGCATACTGGTACGGCCGGGCCACAATCTACGAAGGCTACGAAGCGGCCTACGAGCTCTACGGCAACGAAACACTCCTCTCGTGGTACAGATCGCAAATCGACGACGTCGTCGTCACCGAAGACGGCTCGCTCGTCGACTTCGACGAAACATACTACTCCCTCGACGACTACCGCATCGGCAACAACCTACTCTACTGGTACGAGCGCACCGGCGAAGCCAAATACCGCCTGGCTGCGGACCGCATCCGCCGCATGCTCGACCGGCACCCGCGCACGCCCACGGGCGGGTTCTGGCACCGCCAGCCGAACTACCCGAACCAGATGTGGCTGGATGGGATCTTCATGGCGGACGTGTTCTACGCGAAGTGGACGAAGCTCTTCGATGCGAAGAATCGCACTGCCTGGGACGATATCGTCCTGCAGTGGGATAAGATCGAGGCTGTGACACGGGATCCGGGAGGGACGGGGTTGCTTGTGCATGGGTTCGATGAGGGGAAGACGGCGGTTTGGGCGGACCCCGTTACGGGGGCGTCGCCGCTCGTTTGGAATCGGGCTGTTGGGTGGTATTTTGTTTCGCTGATTGAGGTGCTGGATATCTATCCCAAGCATCTCGATGGGTATAAGAGGTTGCTTGGGTACTATAAGCGGCTTGCCAAGGCGCTTCTCAAGGCGCAGGATCCTGAGACCGATGGCTGGTATCTTGTTCTGAGCAAGCAGTATCTCGGCGTCGAGGGGAACTACTTTGAGAGCTCGGCTGCAGCGATGTTTACGTATGGCTGGCTTGCGGGTCTGCGAAGGGGATACATCGATGAGAGGACGTTCTCGAGGCCCGCGGCAAAGGCGTACAGGCATCTGATTGACGATTTCGTTACAAAGCATCGCAATGGGACGTTGACGTGGGAGGGAACCGTTCAGGTTGGATCGCTGAACAGCAACGCGTCTTTCGAGGTAGGTCCTTGCCCTGGGGAAGAACATCGTGGATCGCGTTTTGCTGACCGTTCATCTAGTATTATACCAGCATCCCCGTGGTTCCCAACGATACTAGGGGCGTCGGTCCTTTTTTGCTTGCTTCCTATGAGTGGGATCTTCGCCAAAAGCGTAATTAAGCTGCTGTAGGCTCTGTCAGAACCCAACGTAGCGATTAATAGCCGGTTTTTGATGGTTCAAATAAAAGCTAGTGGGACGCGGTAAGCGGAGAGTGAGTAGGGGAGTTTAATGTGTGTAAATATATATACTCCAGGGAGTTCGGGTACTCCTCCCTCCAGTCTCCACAAAAATGCGCTCCAGTTGATCATCTCAATCCATATGTAAAGAATGAATGAGAAGTTTGTAAGCGGAACTCTACTTTCAAGTTCTTACTAGTTTCGATTTTTCGTTCCAAACATCCATGATCCAACTTCAATCCCACTCAGGCTGTCTGTCAACCCCACATCAACATTCACCAAAGAAAGTGGAGAACAACAACACCAACACCAAGCTTAACAGGGTCCAGCCAACAGCCCCCTGGGCACCTGGAACAGGAGAGCTGCCAATCAGCCTGCTGTGTCTGCCTGGCCAAGGAAATGCACCAGGCACGATGCCGGCCGAGCTCAGCCCAGCTCAGCCCAGCTCAGCCCCAGAAATCCTCCAGCTCGCTCCCTTTTCCTTTCTTTGTTTGTTGAAAGCACCAGCCAGTTGAGTTGCGCGCCTACACTTTGAGGTGACTTAGATACCCCCCGCCATGTCGTGCTTTGGGTGTTTTAAGAGTAAGGAGCAAGGTGCGAGTGGGGGCGACGCAGTAGGTCACAACGGCGACTCCGGTGGAACTTCTCTCGCCGATTTTAAATCTGATCCGTTAATCCATCGTCTCTCAGGGTGCTCGTCTCACGCCAAATAATGTCGCGAAAACTGCGCCCGTGGCCAGGGTGCCGTCCTCGGTAGAGAAGCCGAGCGCGGCGCAGAAAGAGGCGACCGAAAACCAGGACGCAGAAAAAGAGGCAGAGTTGGAACCTGCTGCCAAGAGCGACCACGACTTTCTCATTGTCGATCGCTGGCAAAAGGCATTCGAGAATCTCTCCGAGAACAAGCAGATCATCTTGAAGGGGATGGGCTTCCATAAGCGAAAGTCTGTGAATGTCGCGTCGACTATCACCGAGCTGATCGATGCGGTCAACGCGAAGCAGGAGGAATGCGAGAAGAAGTTTTGGAGAGTCAATGCCGGCGGCAAGGAGATTGTGTTTCGCGACTACACGACGAGTATTGTGGGTTGGTTGGAAAAGGCTGGCGATATTGCCATCCAGTTTGCGCCGCCTCAGGCGAGTCTTCCATGGGATCTGGTCAAGTCGCTCATGCAGGTAAGGCACCACTCCATCATCCATTACTTGGTAGCGATGTTCAATAGTGTTCACGAGATAGATCCCCGTCAACGAGAGCGAGCAAATGTGCGCCCTGCTCGCTACCACCGAGCGAATAGTCCGAATCACCAGTCGCGGCCCGGTGTATGAGCAGGTCTACCTGCCCACTGAACCTGCAGTCGAGCTGCAGCCTATCCAGAAGCAACTGGAAGGCGCCCTGCTGAACATTTACATAACTTCACTTGAGCTTCTCGCTGACTCGGCGAAACTTTTGGACGCCAACACTGCCAGGCGAACAATCGAAGCTATCGTGAATCCGGGCCAATTCCAGGGCCAACTATCAGGGCTAACAGAAGGCGAAGATGAGCTCCTGCGTGACGTTCAGGCGTGCGAAGCGCAACGCAGCTCGGATGCAGACAACACGATGATTGATATACTGAAGACGTTCAAGGACCCGATTATCCACCTCGACGAAGGTATCGCTCATCTTCTCGCTCATATGGGCGAAAGCGACCGCATACGAATGCTGGAATGGATCTCACCGGTTCCATTCGGTAGGCACCATGACGGTGTCAGCGAGGACAGGACGCCGGGCACGGGTGACTGGTTATTGCATCATGAAGCTTTTCAAAGCTGGGAGGAGGCAAACTCATCGCTCCTCTTTTGGCTCCAGGGCTCGCCTGGCACTGGCAAGACGTATCTCACGTCCGCCGTGATTGACCATATCCGGAGCCGGAGTACGAACGAGGGCTTTGCATTCTTTTACTGTCGCAAAGGCGAGGAGTCGCGCTCACAACCACAGTCGATCTTGCAAAGCTTCGTACGACAGCTTGCAACCAATGCAAATAACCCAGAGTCTGTTCAGATCAACCTGCGCGACGCGGTCAACACGGCCCGCGACAAGGGAACGAATTTCCGCCTGGAGCAGTGCAAAGAGCAGATTCTCGCCTCGTTGAACATCTATGCCACGTCCACGCTGGTCATCGATGCCTTGGACGAGTGCGATCCGGATACTCGCGATGAGCTGATCGAGGTACTGAACTCGTTTATCCAAGATGCTGAGAAGCCAGTCAAGATCTTCATCTCCAGCCGTCCTGATCCAGGAATCGCGACAGAGCTGCAACGGAGTCCTAATATTGGGATCCAGGCCGGTGACAATCAGGATGACATTCGGAAGTATCTCGACGTTGAACTAGGCAAGCGGACTAAAACAGTGTCTGTTTTGAAGCGCATGAAGGAGGAGATAATGGACAAGCTGCTCGAGGGGGCGAAGGGAATGTTCCAGTGGGCAGTCCTTCAGCTTCATCAGCTTGTGAAATGTCGATCTGCTCCAAGTGTTCGCGATCGACTCAACAAACTGCCGGCTTCGCTCAAAGACTCATATGACGAGATCTGGGCCCAGATCAACAGTTTGGAGGATCTTGATCGGACGCTCGCAGTACGGGCTCTTCACTGGGTGACCGTCGCGATCAAGCCCTTGACCACTCCTGAAATACTGTCTGCCATTCGCATGGATCCCAATGGAACCATCATCCCTGTGGATGAAATGCTTGATGAAAACGGGCTAGTCTCGCTTTGTAACGGTTTCCTGACTGTTGATCCCCAGGAGCAGGACTGGCGCTTCCCGCATTTGTCCGTCCAGGAATATTTGGAGTCGGAAGAGCATGTGTCGAGTTTCCAGGGCCACTTGGAAGCTGCAATGGTATCGCTCTCATATTTTGTTGACAAGTACAAATATGAAGACCCTGACTGGGAGGAGAGGCGAGTGAATTAAGCGCCCTCTTAAAGGCGTTTCTCGGGTCTCCGAACGAGAGTACCCTGCAGTACCAAAGATGGGCTAGACGGATCAGCATAGACTCTGACATCCTCCCGACGGAGGGGAAGTTTGCCTACTGCTCGGAGTGGTATTATGGTGGATGTTCCTTGCGCAATCTACTTTCCGAGTTCAGCCCAGAGGATGCTGCTGTCTTTGCAATGATCCGATTCTCCTTTGACCACATTCTGGCCTCTTGGTGGGAGGAGGCAGAGATTTATCTGCCACGCCGCAATCAAGACGGTCATCACCTCCTGGCCATGGCGGCGAAAGTCGGCTCATTATTCATCTGCAAGTCCCTCCTGAGCAGAGGCTTCGATGTAAACGCGCAGTGCAAGGGTCGTCACTACGGCACCGGGCTGATTGCCGCGGCGGCTTGTGGCAATGTGGAGGTTGTCAAATACCTGGTCGAAGCTGGAGCAGATGCACATATCATTGTACCAAAGGGCGAGGGCTGGTTTAGCAATGCCCTCTCAGCCGCCGTGGAGAGCGGAAGCGTGGAAACCGCCCGGTATCTGATCGAGGAGGCAGGCGTCGATGTCTGCGCACCGCTTCCGCGTTCGCTGTATCGTCTCCCCGTGCTTGTGATGGCGGCGATGGTTCCAGGAATTGAGATGACGAAGCTCATCATCGACGCCGGAGCCGACGTGGATACGCGCGTCGACAGTCCCAATGGGCCGACAGCGCTCACCATCAAAATCCGGTTTCACGAGCTTGACTCCATCAAATATCTTGTCCAGACCGCAAAGGCCGAGGTCAGCACCAGCGGTGCACTGGAATACGCTGCAATCTGCGGAAACCTTGATATCCTAAAGTTCCTACTGGATGCAGGGGGAGATGTCAATGGGCGTTCGACCTCCGGAATGTATGGGAGCGCGCTTGCGACCGCCTCCTCGACTCCATCCGACTTCGCGGCACTGAAGTTTCTGCTAGCAGCCGGAGCTGATCCAAACTTGCCTTTGGTATCTGGGAATTTTGGGAGCGCGCTTGCAGTCGGCTGCGCTCAAGGAGGGCCGGAGGTCGTCCGCCGCTTGCTATCGGCAGGGGCAGATCCCAACATGCCTCTTACACGAGGCAGATGCGGGAGCGCCCTGGCCTGGGCAGCGTTCGCGTCTCTTAATGTCGACATCGTCAAAGCCCTTGTGGAGGCCGGAGCAGATGTTAACATGCCGCTTGAGCATGGCGAATTCGGGTCCGCTCTCGCCGCAGCAGGCGCAGCGTACAGCTACCCCTATGACGCGGAAGTCTTCCCCTATCTAATCCAGGTAGGCGCCGAGATCAACATGCCGCTGAAACATGGCTTTTTCGGCAGCGCCTTGGCAGCAACGGCATGGAGGGGCCTATTGCCCAAGGTCGAGCTGTTGGTTGACAAGGGCGCAGACGTCCACATGCGCCTCGAAGACAACGACTTCCCTAACCCGCTTGCGATGGTCGCGATTTCCACCTGGGGCGATGGGATATTGGGCTATCTTCACGAGCTGGGAGTTGACATCAACCCAAAAAGCCCGGGGAAGAGATACGGGAGTCCACTGATTGCGGCCGCGGCGTTTGGGAAGCGGGAGTGTGTGGAATATCTGCTTGACCATGGGGCAGAGATCAATGCAAACTATGAGGGCTCGTACTATTCCACTGCGCTGCAGGCTGCACGGGCTAGCTTCGAGCCGGAAGATAAACAGTGGCTGCACCGATACATCGGCCACAATCAGTTTGAAGACGTTGACAGGTTTGCTGCAATATGGGCAGAGGAGAAGCCTGGCATTGTCGAGTTGCTTCTTGAACGGGGGGCGGCTGCTTAAATCCGTATATGGACATGTATGACATAACGGTACTTTTTTGAGTGATATCACTGCTCTACAAGCAACCACGTTGTATATACCGCACATATATGCATAATGCTGCAAAACACTCTTCGCCCATGTCAGAGGTCGACGGACACTCTGAGCCGCCTGATACACAACAGCCCGCGAATTATGATCACAACTAAGATACAAAACCTCGCATGAGGTGGACTACCCAGAACCCGACGCCTTGTCAGCTGCAGCAACCTCAACCGTCTGCTGCACCTGCATCTTCCTCATAATCTCCGCCGCCTCAAACGAATACCTACACTTCATCCTCACGCGCTCCCCAAATCGATACATAACAAGGGGAAACGGCAAACAAAGCAGGGTCAAAAACGCGGGTATGCTCGACGCCCAATGAATCCCCAAATTCTGATACATGCGCGCAGTGAAAAGCGGGAACACCGCACCAACAACCGACCTGAAGATTGCCGCCGCCGCAAGCACAGATGCCGCGTAGATCGTATACGCATCGATCAGATACGTCATTAGAGGCAGGATCACAAGCACGCACCCGAACCCGAACGGCGCGCTGAGCACGATGCTCACGGACCAGTGGATTGCTGGATAGTTCGTCCACGCGAAAGCGAACATTCCCACGGGGAGCGCGATCCCGCCGAGGATCGCGGGACGGAGTCTAGACTCCGGCGTTGCGACTTTCGCACAGGTGAGTTTTGCGTACCGCGTGTTATTATCCCAGATTGCGTAGACGAGGCCGAGGAGGATGCCTACGGCGATACCCAGGAACGCGAGACCGCTGACCCCCTGCCCCCATCCGCGCGTCGTCTCGTTGTACACGATTGGCATCGCGCCCATGAACATGTAGATTGTGCCGTAGATGATGGCGATGTAGAGCGATGCGATGAGCACGATTGGTTCGATGAAGAGGAGGGTCCAGGGGCGGAAGAGCGCGCGTTTGAAGATTTCAGATGGAGTCTGTTTGGCTTTGTTCTTCTCGAGGATGCTTATGTAGACTTCCCCGGTGCTGCTACCGCTTTTATCGGCGGACCTGCCTAGGTCGCGCGCACGCCGCTGCAGGAGGACGGGGCCGTATGTCTCAGGAATAGCAATTATACCCAGTATCCCAACCCCCCCAATGAGGATAACACAAACCCCCTGCACCCACCTCCACCCGACACTCTGCGCAACAAACCCACCCACAATCGGGCCGAGGATCGGTCCCAGAAAAGGCGCAGCGCAGTAGATTGTAAGCGCGAGGCCGCGCTGCGCGGGCGGGAAAAGGTCGGCGATTGTGCCGCCGGAGTTGACGAGGGGTGAGCCGCCGAATGTGCCGACGAGGAAGCGGAGGACTAGCAGGGTAGCGATGTTGGGGCTCGCTGCGCTGCCGGCTAGGAAGGAGACCATCGCGATGTGCGAGGTTGTCCACAGGATTCGGCGGCCGTAGAGTTCGGATCTTGATCTTGTTAGTGTGTATGCAGGACGGTATTTTGGCTGGTTTTGCTTACTACGAGAGTAAGGTTGTTAGCTAGGTGGTTTTACACAGAAGAGGGAGCCGGATGACATACCAATGGCCCCCAAAGCGCAGGTCCAACCGCGAACCCGAGGACGTAGAGCGAGAGTCCAAGAGTAAAGACCTCGGTGCTAACATCGAAGTCCTCCAAGACTTGTTTTGCGGAAGGCGAGTATGCGGAGGAGGTGAACGTCACGGCAAAGACTGATAAGGTTGCAATGGTAGCGATGAGCCATTTACGACTCTGGCTCCAGTTCATGGGATTGCCGGGGTCATCTTTGGAGAATTCAACGACGAACGGATCGTCCTTTGTGCCTGATCCGTTGTAGCTGTGGGCGAGCTCAGAATCTGTGAGAGACCGAGACATGGCTCAAGATGCTATACTCTAATCGGGCGCGATTGTTGATATAGATTCCGAGACTGCATTCTCTCTGACAGTAGGGCTCTATATACCAACATCCGGTGGAGCATTGAGCAAGACCACACGGACGGAGTGTTTTCTTATTCGCTATTTTCTGCGGCGTAGCGACGAATGGAAGCGTTATGCGCTGTGGGCCGGACGGAGCAGTTGCTGGTTGGTTCAAACGAGGAGATTATGAGTGCAGTCTGCGATGTACACAATGTTCCAGTTCGTTGGAATTTGATGGTAATATATGACCTTAATAATATCCTTGACATTCGTGCCGGCCATCGCATTACTCCCTTTGGCAAAACGTATCCCCTGCGCAGACGGTGCGAGCACAGAACACTACAACTTTATGATCACATGCATAAAGGGCCAGCGAATGAAAAAGCTAACCGCAGTGGACCCAACGGACCGACTGCTGGTTGGTTTGAAGTGGCAGATTCGCTGATAACTCCCTGAGCTGCCGGTTGCACTCTTCGTCCCTCACTCCGTTACTCTGTAGTCTGTCGCCTGAAAGCTATGGCTGATCGTCAGGGGCAGACCAAGGGTTTGCGCAGGCCGAGACTCAAAGCTGCGACAGCCTGCCCCGCCTGCCGGTCGAGGAAGACAAAATGTGATGGCACGAGTCGAGGTATCTCCCCATCCTCTCCCAACTCCGACAGGCACCGCACCAACAGCGCTCACACATCCCATACAGCATGCACACGAGTCCGATACCTAGCGCAGAAGCCAGTGGAGGTCACTGGGGACGCTTCTCGTAAATTCACGGAGCGCGCCGAGCGCCTACCACCGGGAGAAGCTTTTTCGCCCCCATCCCTCCAAACCCCGCCAGCCTCGGAGGTTGCGACCCCTTCCAACGGGCCTCGTTTCTCTCCAGCTAGTCTTTTGGAACCGGACAAAGACACTCAACCGGACCATGACCAGATCCAAGCATACTACACCACGCACGGCCGTTTTGCAGGGCAGGTTGCTGCCGCGATAGACAAGCGGGCGGGGCTTATTCCTGTCCGCTCGCATCGGGTCCCCTTTGTGGATGCGCCACTATTTGAGAACTTGAATTTGTCTACTGACGTGACAACATCCCAACATTCGATCGACTTACCCCCCCGGGCGTATGCCGATCAGCTGGTGGATATATACTGGCGACACATCGACCCCATCGAGCCAGTATTAGACCACAACCGCTTCATGAAAAACTATGGAAAGGCATATACATCATTTCCAAACCTGAATAATACAGACTCCGACCTCTGGATCGCCATATTCAACCTCGTATTCGCATTGGCAGTCCAAAGACAAGAACACATCCCTCGCGAGGAGAAAAACGAAACAGGGAACCGCTTCTTTCTCCATGCCTGGGCTTTGATTCCAGCTGAGACTATGCTGTGGAGGCCTGCGTCGATCGAGCTTGCGCAATGCGTGTTCTTGATTAATCGATATCTGCATTGCACGGGCGACCAACACAAAACGTGGATCACGGCCAGTCTGGCGATCCGCATCGCGCAGAGCTTGTGTTGTCATATTGGAGAGACGCCGTCATCGTGGAGCGCGGCTGATGAAACCATCCTGAAGGAGAAGGTTTGGGCCACTTGTGTGTCTTTGGATCGGTGCGTTCCCCTGGCTCCCCACTATGTTTTCTTCCCTTTCGCCCTCAAGAGCTCATTATGTGTAGCTGCATTTCCTGGTCACTCGGGAAGACCTCGGCACTGATGCTCGTCCCGATCCCGACGAGCCCTGATCAAGAGAGACGTGCAGGCACGATACGAACTACATTGAACTCGAGTCTTTATGAGATCGGTGGCCAGATTCAACTCGCGCAGATCCAGACGCGAACAGGTCTTCCCGCACGATCGCGCCTGCCTCTCGCGTCCTCGCCGCAGGACGAGTATTGCCATGCGGCATTGCAACTCGATGCTCTCTTACGGCAGTGGGAGAGCAGCCTGCCGGTAGATTGGCAGTCTCAGAGCCTCAGCACGCTCGTGGACAGATCGTCAAGAGGCGAGCGATACGTGCTGCATCTCCGGTATGTTACCCGCAAACATAACCTACATGTCTCAATTTGATACCCTACTTACGCACAGCAGCTACCTCCACCACCGAATCTTTCTCTTCAGACCGATGCTCGCGCGCTTCTACTCGACGAAACTCTCCCATCCCTCCCCACACATGCCACCACCACCAAGTCTAACCTCGCGCCTCCTCCGCGAAGGCGCAACCATGTGCATCGAAGCCGCGCAGCAAATCACCTCCCTGGTACTCGAAACAATGACAACAACAACAGCAACAGCAGCAGCAGCTAAAATCGACTCCGTCGGTATCCTGCCCTGGTGGTACCGGATCTACTTGCTACACATCGCGGGCTCGAATTTCCTCGCGGCGATGTTCCGCCCGGGGGAACTATTCACGGATTCTGTTGCGCGGTCTTGGGAGTCGGTGCTGTGCGCCCTTCGCGCACATGCACATCTTAGTCTCTACGTTGAGCAGTGTATCGCAACTTTTGAGGCTCTTGCCGCGAAGATCAATCCGAATTCTATTTCTATTCCAGGTAGCGTTCCCATCGACGGATTTCCGACGGCGCAGGGGATGTTGCCGCCGGAGCTTTGCTTTGATGATATCTTTCGGGATATCAACTTTGAGCTTGATGGGTTTCTTTTTGGACAAATGGATGGTGTCGGGGGCGGGTTGGCTTAAAGGGCTGGGTCCTCGAGTGCTATACATGAACTCTCGTTTCAGCGGCTGGTGACCTCAGGGCTTCATTTATACCTCTTGGTTCTGGGCGGACCTATTATTAATGCCACTCTTTTGATGTCAGGTAGGATGAAATAACAAGGTTATGTTGATTTAACCAGCATAATTCGAAACGCACAACTACAATCTTCACGAACCTCCGGAAGTAAGAAAGACGAGGAGCATTGGAATGCGCAGGACTTTGGTCATTTTCCACAATCGGGCTGACATTTCCAGGTCCATCCCTTCACGAGCTACTTAGTCGCAACCTGTATGAAACTTGTTGTGTAAACAATACCCACATTTGGTTCAAGCCATTATTCCCTTTGTACCAATTCATCATGGGATGGGCTCTCCCCGCCAGGATCCAAATTAATGGGAAAATATACCACGCCCGTAAGTGGCGCAACAAAAAAAGAATGCACTATCGGACTAGCTTCCCTTTTATGAAGTATACATAACCAATGAACTGATTGATATATGCGATCCCGCCAATACAGAAGAAGGACCTTTTGCCAGCTCGTTTTAGCTCGTTTTGTGGCATCCTTACATAATGTGCACTGATCTAGCAGGTCTTTCAATGTGATAGCTCACACTAATTTATTCGAAAGGGACGGGAAGCCCGATATTTGCTTATTCCTGTTGAAACTCTACATACCATGCACTGCGAAGTTGGGACTTTGGCGGATGGCCACTGGTGCAAACGCCAACGGTTCATGGGCTGTGGCCCAGACAGCCACGCTACTATCTTGCTTTTTTTTTGGGGGGGGGGGGGTCCGGGCACTTCCTTCTAAAGGAAAAAGGACATCACGGGTCCCCTTTGATGATTTTCAACTTATTTTGCATTATCTATCGGGTAGCATGGAAGGTGTATTAAAGCTATAGGACTGCCGTAAAGCTGTTGTTTGAAGAAGGGGGATTGTTATAATAGAGGCCAGATTATTTTGGGAATATCCAAAGACCGCAGACTAGCTTTGGACAAGCCTTCGGGGTCGAGTACATAGAGCTGAAGTAGGAATAAGGGATTCGCGTCACACAACAGAACGTTGAACCGTGGGGTTGGAAGTCGGGATGATTGAGGAGCTGGGTCCATCCGTTCCCACGGTACGTATCGAATAATTGGTTCCTCAAGATCTTCCTCGAGCAAGATAAACAACGCCGCGGTAGGAAAAGCCGACGGAGATGGATGGATCAAGTCCGACGAATCATTGCCAGATAATCGTTCCAGGCGCTCAGCCAGCTACTAGTCAGGAGGTAGAGATTTGCGATACATAATTGTAGCGCCAGGATTTCCTACGTTTGTTTTGACTCTTGGTGTTCTTTCCTTGGGCCTGAATTTCGTAGTGGAACGGCCGGGAAATACTAATTAATTAGTCTTAGCACACATGCGGCAGGCGTTTGTACACAATATGATTTAGGTACGGGAGATCGGTTACACACAATAATGGATACAATTAATGTCTAGACGGACCCTGCGGCTCTAAAAATCTGACGAGACGACAACAGGGGATCTTGCCCTGGGCATGAGTCGAACCTTCAACGGCGGTGGAGGCACTCATGCCGCAGCAGAGGGGGTTGGAAGCACAGGATAGGCGGCTTAAATTAAACCCAGAGGCTGTGACAGGCGCCATATCACACACTCCGGCAGTGATGAGCGGTCTGTGCTAGATTACTGACGCATCAGAGGAGAGGCCAAGACTGTCAACAACACGAATATCCACAATAGACTTTCTTTGTTACAACGCCCGTAGACTTTTTGACAGTGCGGATGAAACAAACAGTTCTTAACACCCCCTCCATCTTCCAGCTAGTCTTGGCCCTATAAGTTTGTCAAATCAATTAAATGATTCCGTATCCTGAAGTCCGTAGCATGATCATCTCCAATGCCGTTCTCAGATGAACCTGGTCCTCTTGCCCTTCTTACTCTGTCGGGCTACAACGCCCTCGAACTCCTCCTCTGGCTCAGCGACCTCTTCCAACGACGCAATGGCTTATATTTCTACTCCATGCTGATTGCAACCATCGGCCTGGCAGGTTACACTACCATCGGCTACCTCCAATACTTTGAACGCATCGGATTGCGCATGCAGATAGTCGGTTTTGCGCTTACGATTCCTATCCTGTTCACGGCTCACATCCTCACCCTCTACTCGCGGCTGCACCTCCTTCTTCGCCCGCAGTATACAACCTCCGGACACAGCGATCGGCTTCTCCAGTTCGTTCTAGGCATGATCATCATCACAACGTTCCTCTTCACAGTCCCGCATTCCATCATCTTGGTCTACGGCGCAAAAACCCTGGACAAGGAACGCGTGGACGAAGCCGAGTACGTGATCGAGCGGGTCTGCTTCGGAATCTACGCGCTTCGCGAGTTCGTCATCTGCCTCATCTACCTCCTGCACGGGCTGCGACAGATCGGACCCATTGCGCAGGCCAAGGGCCGGACGGGGAGAAAGATCATCGTGCAGCTGGTTGTGGTACAGGTGATCGTTGTCCTCCTAGATATAGTTCTCATTATCGTCATGACGCTTGGAAGGCAGAAGATGGGGATTTCGACCACCCTGGAAACTAGTTATAGTGCCATGGTGTGGTCAGTGAAGATGAAGATGGAGTTCTTCATCCTCAATCGTCTTGTCGTGCTGCTTGAAAGTCCAGTCGCCACCCTGGGCGCTTTCCAAGATGGGAATCTCCTGCTTAATACACTTTCAAGTACTAACGAGAGGAGCTTAGAACAACAGCACGAGGTTACAGGTGGAAGCGCAGACCGGCACCCAAATGGGCAAAATGAGATATACTGATACATAACATGAAAACTGCTAAACCGCTCAACGCCTTGAAAAGTACCATAAGTTGTATACATGAGACCCAACTGTTACTTAATCTGAAAAGCACCCTAACCAGAAGAGTACCCTTTCCAATCCGGATATCAAACAGACGGAAACTGCGGCATAAACATATACCGCAGACACCCAGCGACCCAATACCCATCAGCACCGCCATTCACACTCTCGCAATTCCTCCAGGTATAAACTATCAGAGCCTTACAATCGTATCCCGCAGCCGGATACATGGGATTCTGATCGGGTCCCTCACACCCCTCGACCCAGGTGATTTCCGCACATCCAACGGCCAGCGACGGATCTCCAATGTCCCATCAACATCTGGCCGTCCGTGGCCTTGCCATAAACGATGCACATCTCAGCAAGGTCACTATCTGGCAACACCCGCGTAGACGTCCTCGGGGTCGAATAGGTCGGGTTTCCAGCATTTCTGTGCGTCGACTGCTGGTTGGTTTAGCGGCCGGCTGCGGGCGTTGAGGACGACGCAGTTGGCTTTGGCTTTGGCATCGGCGTTGCGGGTGTAGAGCCAGGAGGCTGTCCGGCTGGATTTAGTGGTGTGATGGATCCCGTAGTGCTTGTAGAATTGCTCCCAGAAGAACCTGTCAGCTGAGGAGTAGTCGACGACAGCGAATCGGACGAAGGTCGCGTACTAGTCGCGAAAGTTCTCGGAGTAGAAAATGGCTGAGTTGGAGTGGGACTGGAGGCTGATGATATGATAGAGCCCCAGTAGGCCAGGCATGTCTCCTCCAAGTTATTATTCTCACTTTGGCGGCGCACGGGGCCAATAATAGAAGCGGCTCTTCTGTGTGTGGTCGTGATGTCGGATCGCTTATCAGTGTTCCGTGTATCATTATCATCTACTAGACGGCGTCCAATAAACGGCACATCGTGAGTGTGCGTATCACTCTGTCCGATAACCGTCGTCGGAAAGTCCGCGTCCATGACCCAGATCCCACCAGCCCACAACCGCCAACGACCGATCACAAGGCCTCCTCCATTCACGTTTGGAGACGGTATGAACCCATTAGCCTGCGCCACTTCGACGATAAGTCGCCCGTGGACCTCATCATCGGAGGTCGATATCACCGGCCCCGTTCGCGCATACCCACGGATGACGGGTTCTTCTGGCTCGGCATGGCCCGCATAGATATACGCCGCAGCACCCCTCGCGATCTGTCGCGCTCGGTCATTATACCCCAGCGCTGGCCCTTGGCCCCCAACAATAAAGGGCGTGACAACGACGACCCTAGGCTGGAATTCGGCGTTGAAAACCCCGCTGTCGCGAAGTTCGCTCAGGGAATTCTCGACCCCCGAGCCCCCGTACAACAGCATGTTAAGCCCGTTCTCGTCAAAGTACTCGGCCGTCGTGGCCTGGCCGTTCTCCTCGATGAACACGGGGACCTCGTAGATGTGTGATATGTACACACCCGCGTATGTTATGATAACGAGGGAGGTACACCCGTACAGACCCTTCACCCCGGCAGCCCAGTACGCGGCTGCATCCGCGGGAGCGGGATACCACCTTCCCGTGGTGTCTCCGCGCGAATGGTCGAGCCATGCATTGGCCCGCGTAAGCTCGGTGCTCAGGAAGCGTTGTCTGGCGTGCCCGGCCTCGACGCTCATTGATTCGGGATCTGGAATCGGTGGGGTTGGTGCGGGTGGTGGGTTGGGGTCCATCCGCTTCGGAAGCATGCTATTGATGTCGGAGTTCTCATCATCTTCTTCTTGTTGTGCTGGAAGTGCACTTCCTGCTGTGACGATCGGGATGCTTGCGCAGTCTATGGACCGTGAGATGATGACGGCGTCTCCGCCGCCGCCGCCTCCCTGGCCACATGAATCTCCTCCGCATGCGCCCCGCGCGCAGAATCCATTTGGAGTTGGTGTTGGTGTACTGGTGATTGTGGTAGTCGTTCCGGTGATGGAGCAGCCGCTGGTTGTCACCGTTGTTGACGGCGAGCAAGTGATGGTGGTTGAGACAATCGAGTTCTCGGTCGTGTACGTTGTCGGCTCGCAGTGGATTGTGACTTGATGTACAGTCGTCGAAGATGTACACGAAGATGACGATGAGCTGTCAGTGGATGATGTGGAGGAAGACGAAGTCTCGTCGCTTGTCGAGGTAGCTTCCATCGTCTCTGTTGTCGAGGCCGAAGTGCTGGTGGGATTATTGCCCTGCGTGGGATTATTGTTCTCGGACACCAGGTTATTCACAAGACCTTTGACACCATCTACATCGCCGAGCTCAATTTCGTCGGTCAGTCTCTCCAAGTTTTCGGTAATGCATCGCAGCCCATTGACAACCTGGTCAACAGCCCCGCCTGCGATGTCAAAGATGTTATCCAAGAGCCCTCTCTTTTTCGACGATCTGCAACCCGAGGAAGGTGGCCCTCCTCCTCCTCCAATCTCCAATGCGAGGCCCTCGACATCCTCCTTCATAGCCTCGATCCGGTCAATAGCATCAGTTTGGAGTGGAGGAGTCGGATCGGTTTGCCAGGATTTGATTATTGGGAGGATACCGAGGAACTCGGACGATATTGAGGAAAGGCTGGCAGTAATTTCAGGGCTCGACGTCGAATGGCTGTTAGATGTTGATAAAGATGTGGGACTCTCGTCCGTGTCGAAGCTTGTGGGTACATGATGGGTTGTCTGGGAACCGGTCGGGGATTCGCTGGAAGTAATAGCGGGGGAGGAAAGCAGCGTTCCAGTAGTAGGTGTTGAATCATCAATAGAGTTGGTGTTGGAGGCGCCTGGCGGCGCGGGAGTACTGTCTGCAGTTATATCAGCTGGCGTTGACGGGGTGGACTGGCTAGACTCGGGCGTGTTTGTGTGGGTTGCCTCGGGAGTCTCCGTTGCGGAATCCGGCAAAGTAATCGTCGTTGTGGTGCTGGAGGCACCTGGCGGCGCAGGAGTACTGTCTGCAGCTGTGTTAGCTGGCGTTGACGGGGTGGACTGGCTAGCCACGGGCGTGCTTGTGTGAGCTCCCTCAGAAGTCTCTGTTGCGGAATCAGGTGAAACGATCGTTGTGGTACTTGTGTCAGGAGGTGGGGACCCATTGCTAGGTGAATGGGTGGTACTGGTGGAAATTGGGACAACAATGACGCTTGCGCTTGTGTCGGTGTTGATGCTGGTTGTCGTTGAGACACTGGTGCTATCAGTGCTCAAGCTAGACAATGGTCCAGCTGTAACTATCGTGGTGGTCGGAGTCAGTTGGATTTGAGTGAAGACGGTATCAGATGGGGAGGACGCAGGAGTATTGGTCCAGGGCTTGGACGTGCTCAGTCCCGGATGAATGGGGATACTGGGTGATTCGTGTGCAAAGAACTGAGTAGGGCTGGAGGTGCAATGAGACGAAGTGCTGTTGAGGCTAATTACAGCTGCCGATGTGTGTTGGGCGCAAATAGATAAGAAGGGGACCCAAAGGGTGCCCCAATTGAAGACTTTCATTTTGCGTCACGATTTTTTTTATTGAACTAAAAGCCAAAATGCGATTGACAAGGGTCTTATACCCTTCCTGTGAGGTCACTTGCTTCTATCGGCGCTCAAATGAATTCGTCAATGAAACACAACATGAATGCAACTTGCGTCTCAAGAGCACCTACATCGGGCTCGAAACTAGGGCATCTGCATAGAAAACATAAGGCCAAGCCATGACACAGGACCACAGACTGTTTCACCCGCGTCTATGAGGATTATGTTGAAGCTGGTTTTGCGATCTTGCCCAGTCAGCGCAATCTCCAAAAATAGCTATACCGCTCTGTAAGATGAAGGTACTCAAAAGTAACAGGGTATATCCTTGGGATCACCATGGACCAGAGTAAGGCTGGTTCGTCAGCCTCCCTTATTGGATAATGCCAAGCATGAACCTGTCAGGTCGTCTTACCTCCAATAGGGAATGTTTCAAATTATAGGGGCCATTGGAGCCAGAGACTGGATGATGTTCTTGACATTTGTCGCCGAAGGTATGTTGGAATCCCAAGAACGACTGGACAGGAACATAAAGTTGTCCTGTCAGGCCCTCACTTGGCTCAGCGGCTGCTCGACCCACCACCTATCAAGGATAAGACGAAAACCTGTGATTTGCATTGGGTCATGGGCCCTGTGCCTGCACATCGTCATTACTATACGCTTCTCTGACAGTAATCTACTAAGCCAGATTTTCTCAATGTCATATGCAACCCTACTCGTTTGAGCCTCGCTTTATGGGGAGGACGTGGCGTAATCATCCTCTCAAGCTCACATGAACAGTTCCGCCAGGGATGCTAGTGAGAAGATTACATCGCAGTACCAACATAGGGAAATCACACAAGAATTTTGAAATCCCAGCTACCACTTTTCCCAGGAGGAACAGAACTGTTCCAGGCAAAGAGCGAAGACGAAAAAGAAATTGTCCTGTGTCCATAACCGCCAAATGAGTGAGCGTCGACGAGGCTAAATCTGAGCCTCGTCGATATGTATCTTGACGGCCCCACCATGCCATGACTATTATTGTGGTTTCAGCCTCCGACATGGTTGTCGCTATGGGGGCCAAATGGTGGTTGAATCTGGGCGAGACGCGGCCGGTGCGACGTGGTCAGATTTATTATTAGATGAGCCTTACAGTATGCATGTACCGTACATACAGATCATGGAAGCAAATCATCCCTACATCAATACAAAGCGACCACGTGATTCATCAGAGTCGTTTGGTATCGACTGCGCCGCAACACATCCACATCCATCATCGATCCCATTTCCGGGCCACCCATCGAGCCACTCCATCCATCGGACAGTACAAGGATCAATCATTGCCGCCGCAGCTTTACTTGATCTTAACCTTCTTATATAATCCCTCTACTGGCCTCATACTCTCAGCGAATGTCGTATTCGCTGCCGTCATCATGGGCCTCCTTGCCGAACTTCCCAGAGAACTTTTGCTATCCATCGCAACGTTTCTAGAATACTCATGGGATGTCAACGCGCTTACAACGGTTAATCATTATTTTCACGATTTTTTCGACCCGTACCTTCACCAACACAAGCAGCAGTACTCTCCCTCTTCCACCATCCAGTGGGCCGCACAACATGGATCTGAGCCGGTTATACGCAAGCTGCTGGTACCGGATTCCGTCGTAGGCACATGTGATGAAGCCACATGGAAGGCTTCCGTAAGGCTAGCAGCAAAGCATGGACATACCGAACTTGTTCTACTGTTTCTAGATGCAAGAGCTCGATTAGTATCATCCCAGTGGACTTTGTCACTTAGTGCTGACCTACACTTTTTGCTTTGGCTGGCAGCGAGCGAAGGCCACGAAGGTCTAATCCAACCTCTACTGGAACGCGGAGCAAGCCCAACAAATCCAACACGGCCAATACACCCACTAATCGAACAGAGTCCATTGTGGGCGGCTGTCGCGCGCGGTCAACTGTCTACGCTGGAGGCCATCCTCTCCTGGATCAATAAATCGGACTATACTACTGGTCGTCCGGTTAAGCTGTACGATCTGTTGCTTCACGCGATCCGGAATCGCCAATCGGATATGATCCGCTACCTGCTTCAGAAGGGAGCGGATCCGAGTTTCCGCTATCCGAACAAATTCCCTCTCATGCGTGAAGCGGCTGTCTACTGTTCCGATGGGGATGTCCGCTGTTTACTCGAACATGGTGCCGAGGCAAACCCGATCCAGGCTGGGCGTGCGCCGAAATCGCCTCTTCGATGCAGCCTTCATCCGCAGAAAATACCGGTCGCGAGGGTTCTGTTAGAGTGGATGGTTAAAACCGGTACTATGCCAGATAACGCTGCAACTCAACCTGAGTTCCTCTGTGCTGCGGCTGCCTGTGGGCTGACGGACTTGGTTGAGAAGCTGCTTCGAGACGGTGCTGACCCCAACTCAACCGTACAGGAGCTTCGGGGAGTCAATGACATCGAGTCGGATGGTACAGCCCTCACGTGGGCGACTGAGTTGAACCACGAAGCCGCGGTGAGACTACTGCTCGACCACGGCGCGAAAGCCACGCCACAGATACTTATCATGGCTCTAAGGAACAAATCGGTGCCCATCACAGAGATGCTCTTGGATTCAGGCGGGCTTGACCCGAATGTATGCTGGATGCGAGGCGGTATCCCGGCTATGCATCTTGCTGTTAAACACGAGCAGCTGTTCAGGCTCTTACTCGATAGGGGAGCTGATCCGAACATAAAACTGGGCCACTTTGCTCTCGGCATGCGGATGTGCCCTACTTCAACCCTGCTCGAAGCGCTCGACTACGGCCAGATTCCCCAGGTAAAGGAGCTCCTCCATCGGGGTCAACGCCTTGAGCTCCCAGAAGGATTCCCAGCGCAGAATGCTGTATTAGTCCGTGCTACAAGAGGCGGGGTGCCGATGCTCGAGTTCATTTTCGACAATGGATTCAAAGTGGTACCGGAACGCAACGACTCGATGGCGATCGTGGAGGCAGTCAATAGGAACAATCCAGATGCGCTGCGATTCCTCCTCGCGAAGGGAGTCGGTCTCCCACCCGGTCCGGTGCTTGTTTCTGCTGTGGAAACCATGGCTGAGAGTCCCTTCTATAAATCGACATCTTCTGGGGGAACCAGGAAAGCGGCCGAGTTAATGATAGACCTGCTCGTAAGCCACGGTTTCGATATCAATTGCAGAAAACCCAACTCGGGCCGGACTTGCTTATGGGGCACGATTGACCGACAGGCTTCTATATTACTGGCTGTGCTCTTGGATCGTGGCGCCGACCCCATGCTACGTAATGATAAGAATGAGACCGCTCTATATGCAGCAGCTGCGAATATATTCATTGAAGGTCTTTGCCTGATACTGGATTGGATCGATGTCCACGATTATGGGAGGATAGCACGTTCTGAACTGGCGGCTCAACTATCCAAGGCGATAATACACGATAAATCACAGGAATCATGGAAGATTGTTAGAGTTTTGGAGCGATTCTTATATCGCCACTCTTTGCAATTCTTGATACCGCCGGAAACCGAAGGTCTGTTTCTACGCCTCCTTTCATTACAAGCTTCCCCTATTTGGGTCAAATACTCTCTCTTCGTGCTTATAACTAACTCTTGTACTTTTCCAGCAGAACAATCAGTGAGTGACGAGCCTGAGTACCAACGGTACACAGTGTCAGGTAACCGACTTTTCGTTCGCGACGACCCAAATGACCCATCCAGGGTGCAGATCATACACGGATGGACTCCGCCACCAGCACACCGCACCGACTTCCACTCCGACCATGTTCGCTTAGTGATGCGATCCTTTACATCTGATTAGAAAGCGGGTTGGATTCAAGGCTTCCAGCATAGGCAAGAGTGCAGTTGTTGGTGAAATATGAATCTGCAAGTCGGCAAGGCAGAAAGCTAAAGACCAAAGCGGCTACGCACCGGGTTGGATGACTGAGGTCTTGCGACTACCACAGCATAAATATCCATTCTACGGACTTTTTTTAGCTGTTGAAAGAGATGCTTACATATGGAGGTACTTTCGAATCCCCGCTTAAGAACTGCAGCAAGCGACCTCGCTATTTGGCGAACTTTCTCTAGCGTCATGCCACCATGTCTAGTCTTACTTTTTTCTCAACCAGGTCGTTTTAGCCTGGATTTGTCTCCATTTTACAGGTCTGGGCGCACCGTTGGTCCGATTGTTTGCTACCTATCAACATTGAGGAAACAAAGTTGAAGAGGAAAGGACTTTTGGAGGTTGGTTAAGCCAGATCATTCAGACATTCGCCCCTCGTTAGGAAGAAAGAGAGGAATCACCGCACTACACAGGCAACGCGAATTAACTTTTTTCAGAATGTGCACCGTAAACTTTTTCTTTCCTCCTGTCATCCGTTTTGTTTTTGCCGCCTGCTCGCTAGAGACTTCTTCGACCAAAAGCTTACATGGACCAATGCCGTTTCACCTTTAGGCACTGCCCCCGTCTGGCAATTGTGAACTTTGAGCTGCCCACCGTTCCCCTTACATGCCTGGACCAGCGGCCCATCAGCAGGTATGCCCGAGCAGAAGCATACCCTTGTTCTTGTCGCGCATGATAAGAGATCCAGAGCTATCACGGCACCTTGGGTAACCTTATACATCCCCCCGCCTGTGGCGAAACCGCAACTATTGCTTCCAGATAGTCGGAAATTGTTTGATTCTGGGTGTTTAGTACACTCTCTGAGCGCGCCCTACTCCTGATGAACCCCCCAGGACGCACTCTGCCGCGATCTGACCAACAACTCGTTGCGGTGACTCCAAACAAGCTCTGGCTGTCCTAAAAATACTTCTGCGATTTAGCTTTTCAGCTCCCAGGAACGGTCATCTGGAGACGAACTGTCTGGGGAGCAAAGGCTAATTCCACGTTTTAAGCTTTTTCCTGCAGCCATTTCTGCTCCTATTTCCATAAATTTAATATCTGCTTAACTCAAGCTCTAAGTTTTCCACTGCGGATAAGAAGGTCTTCGCCCCCTTCCCCTCCTCAGACTTTTTTTCTTCCTTCTGCACCCTCTTCCTCTGCTCTTCTTTTGGACTCCTACAATACACAGCTTCCCAGCTACTGCTTCCAAGCAACAGAAAACTCCATCTACTCACCTCACTCATCACACACAACTTCCCTTCAAACAAGACGCCACAATGTACGTGTTCTCCAAAATCATCACCGTCCTCGCCGTTGTCGGCATGGCAACCCCCTCCCCGGCCCCGGTCCCAGTTCCAACCACGACCTCCAACATCGACGCCATCCTCGGTACCAAATGCACCGACAACTCGCAGTGCAGTAGTATTAGCCCCGTAGCAACTGGCCTTGATGGCGTGACCTGCCAATTCGGCGCCCCCAACGCAACAGAGGGCGTCTGCGCAATGGGAGACGGTGGTGCTACCTCGACTCGCCAAGGGCAGGAAAAGTGCTTCAAAGAGGGCAAGTATTGCATGATTGGCTGGCAGTGCTGCGACGGTCTGTGGTGCAGAGGTCAGGCGCATATCGGGGACGTTAGTATGTGTCATAAGTTCCCCAAGCCTAGGCCTAAGGAGTGGCAGGCTTAGACGACTCCTGTCTTGGTTTGGTGTTACTAGTATAGTTTGAGTATCAGGGCCAGTTAATGGCACAACAACAATGAATCATGGCAGGCATGGATGGATACCGGGTATTTTCATTATCGGTGTGCTTTTTTTTTGGTGGTTTTACATTGTGGCGCTTTGGAACTCATTTCTTCTTCTCTGCCCCTGTGAGGGTCTTCTCATTTCGGTCTTTTGACAGGCTCATTAGCTGCCCATCGTCTCGTTCATTTTCTTAGATAGTAACTTAGGTAGTAACAACCTGGTTGGCATTAGCATTAGCTAGACCAAAAGAATCCAATTATAGTTATTGACGACTCTATCATGGGTATCGCGCTTTCCCTTCTTTTGCTCGGATTCGTATCAATATAAAAGAACAGGTGAACTCAACACCACGCATACATGAAGTAGCATGCAACGAAGGTCTTCCCTTAACGCTGCGATGTACGTAGCTCTAAGCGGATATGCCTATTATGGACTCCTGTCTATCTGTTTCATTAAGTTCGTGAGCCAAAAAATCTCCAAAGTCCATTTTCCAACAGGTCACTACGCTGGTAAAATCGTGATGCGGAATCGTCCGGTCTCTACACTATTACTAAAATCTTCGCCACTCCCGAGATGAAGCTTCCACAGTGCGAGCTTCTCTTTTCACCCGTCTTGCAGACTCGGTGCTCTTGAAGAGTGCCTAAGGTTGTATTTTAAGATAAAACGTGAACAGATCACACCAAACAAACAATCTGGCGTTCGATCCTCTCGCGTATCGTATTCCATGTGCATCCAGGAAAAGCCACCGTAGAGACCCACCCGTAACAACTTCTACTTTGGGAGACTCATCGCTCTGAAGCGTATACAAGTGTCCTGATGGAGGGTCCTTGGCGCATCTTGTAAGTTTTTTGAGGGAATACTGAATCATCCAGTTTCCCCCCACCCGGACTCGCCTATTTAAATATCCTGTAGTCTGCCCCCGGAAGTCAAACTTCAGTATTCACCCAAAGTCAACATACCTCAACCAACTCTAATCAATTCTTATCCAATACCCAGAATGTCCCTGCACGAAGTCGGGGCCGACGGCTGGAACGCCGTTCCTTTGATGCAGGCTCCATCTTTGGACATAGGCCATTCATCAATGAAACAAAGCCCATCTCGGTGGATGAGTTCGAGTTCCCTGCCAGCGACACCCATCGTCAGCAAGACGGTTGAATTTGCCGAACTGGTTCTGGACCCCGAGACCTTCAACCCCTTCGATGAGAATCTATTACTACGATGCGTTGTCAATTGGCATTGCTACCGAATTTATCCTCCGTTCCCATTTTGTGTTTGTTTGCCATACATACCTTCTCAGAACTAATCGCACCACGCAGGAGTGGCCATGACAAACAGAAATTCCCCAACCAAGCCGCAGTGCCCAGCTCAGAGTGTCAAGCCGTGGTGTCATTCGACGCATATTGTGGTTTTCAATCAGCAGATTGAGACGAACATGTAGGCCTATGAGGTAGTGGGAACAGATGATTTTCTTTTACGGCGAGTTGACGGAACATTAGATGTCTCCTCTTGCATACTAATCTCTGATCCAGGATCCGGGGCAATAAGACGGGACCGAGGCTCGCCTTCGTGAAGGAATGGACTCCAAATTATATCCACAAACCCCATTGGCCAGATGATGCCAATAGATAGGAGGATCAATAATCCGCTCCGAATCGTCTCCCCCTCCTCCGCATTTCCAGTTCCAGAAGATGGTTGATAATCAATCCACTTGTGCACTGGCATCGCGCGCAGGGCCATCACATCTAGATACCAATCATCGTCACCAGCAGCGCTCCACATGCCGAAAGCATGCTGGACATGCCGCAGCCGCACCGTTCGCTGCGATGAGTCCGGAGTCCCGTGTCGCAAATGTGAGAAGGCTGGTCTGGAGTGCCGAGATAGGAAGCCGCTGCGATGGGTCCAGGGGATGGCGGTCCGGGGGAAGATGCGGGGGCGGATGTATGAGTCCACGCCTGTTGAGACTAGTGAGGATATAAAATCAATCCAGCGCTTTAAGATGGAGCAGGTCCCGTCAGTCGAAGGTAGCCCCCGGTTTGCGCTCCAGGACCCACGTATACAGAACTTGGATCGGTCGTCGAGGTATTATATTGATTATTGTGAGTTTCGTCTTCGCTCTATTTAGGCTTTTATGTTGATATTCGCCCAGATAACGAGCGGGTTTGCAAACTATACATCCTCCATGACAGCGACAACAACCCGTTTCGACACCTGATTCCATACGCGCTCGAGGATGTAGCTCTGCTCAAATCAGTAACTGCGCTTGCAGCGCGCCATTTCGCCAACAAAGGCCATTCATTCGACCAGACCGAGCCGACTCTTAGTCCTCAATACGCAAATGCTAACTTGGGGGCGTTGCTTTTGAAAGCGCAGGCTATCCAAAGCCTCGGTGTAAAATTGGCCAACCCGGAATCTTGTAGCAAGGACACCGTCATGGCGGCTATCCTCCTTCTCATCTTTATCGAACTCCTCGAATCAGGGTTAGATGGATGGAATTTCCATCTCAAAGGGGCGAGAGGGTTATCCCGTCTTTATCGGTCGCTCAGTCAGCCTGGGAAGGATGGTGCTGCGAGCAATGGACCCGGTGATATGGACCAGGACACACGATCGTTTCTTGCCCGGCAATATTCTCTGTATGGCACCCCCCACACCAGTGGCTATGATCGGCTTTGTCTTGGTTTCTTCTGACAACAATTAGGATCGATACCCTCGGAGGTGCGCTCTCCCATCCCAAGCCCCTCCGTGAGCTCTCCACCAGCTATGACGCCACAGTCGGACAAGAGTCGATTGTTCGAAGCTTCCTCGGGTGCCCCGAGTTTCTATTGAAGTCTATAAACTTTTTCTCGAACCAACGACGCGTTACTAGGGGTTTTACTTCTACGCCTGATGATAGCGTATCCATCCAGGGACATGTGCAAGACACCATTGCGATGCTAGACCTAACTCAACGCTTCGATTCCTTGAAATGGGCGTCGGGGTTCCATCCGGCGAGCGGGCCGTCTACACCCGAAACACGGAATCTCAGTATGCTGTCAGAAGCGTATAAAATGGCGGCCTTGCTCTATGGAAAACAGGTCCTTGGTAGTATGGGATCGAAATTGGCGGTTTCCCAGAGCGGCGAGCTGGTCTCCCAGTTACTCGGCTGCATCGATGGGCTCAAAGGGGAAGAAGCCTTCTTCAAGTGTCTCCTGTGGCCGACTTTTGTTGTTGGCCTCCACTGCGTCGAACATGACCACCAGGAAACCGTCACTGATGCGCTGAGACTGCTGTGGAATTTGACGAATTGTCTCAATGTAATCAGTGCATCGGATATCTTGAAGGAACACTGGGAACGGGCACGGGACTTGGGATCACCGCATAAATGGTCGTCGGGTTTTGCGCAGTTAGACCGCGACTGGCTTTTGATATGATAGCAACAAAACAGTCACCTCACCTAGCAAAAAATGCCAGATTTGTCTTGATCGCGCGGCGTAAACCCTTCAACTTGCTAATCTTCCCCACTCTATCATTCAGTTTCCCATTCACCTTTGTTTCCTGATCGGACCCCTCCAAATCGCCCAAATCCTTCACATTCGATAGCAAAAGCTTCGCATAGGACGCCGCAGCTGCGGCCGCATAGTTCTGGAAGACTTTACTCTTATGGCTATCGGCGTAGTCGCAGATCCCCCGGATCACCAAACAAGGCATCGTATTCACGATCCCTGCAGCTTCCATTTCGAAACAGAGGACGTTGCGTTTCTCAGCCCAGTAGTCTCGGAGCTCCGCGTCGCGCATGACGGAATTGCCGGATGCGATTGTGCCGTAGTGGATTTGTGGATGGAAAGGTGTGAGGTACTCATCCTGTTTAGAGGCTCGTGTCTGAAGTTCCCGCTTGTCACAGTCCTTGCAGGTATCCTGCTTTGGGACGTGAGGGTATGCGCTATGGAACAGCTGGTCGTGGTGTCTTCCAGGGTATCGGTACTCGCGCTTACAGGCGGCAATATCTTGTAGGAACTCCTGGAGCGGAGACTTTGACAAATGTGGATCGGATCGAAGCTTGCCCAGAGCCGTCATGATTAGCCTCGGAGGTGGATGGAGGAAGCCAGAGGGTGTAAAGAGGCCATTCTCCCTAGCCTTGCCCATGTCGTATTGGATCACACCCGGGTCTGTACCTGTTGGCCTACTCACCACCACATCGCCGAGACGAATATTGTTCGCTGCAGTGGGAACGCCTCCGCCGATCCCAACCAGAAGCGCGAAATGAATGGAGGGGAATGTTCGCCTCATATTGGCAGCAACGTCAGCGGCTGAGTTGGTTCCGTATTCCCCGTCGGGAAGACATGCAGCCACGACTTTGTGCCTGCCCATCTCACCAAGCACATAGTGGTTCGAGTCGGCGCTAGGGTTTGTAATCTCATCGCCATCGGCGTGTGTCACATCGAACAAAGCACGCACTGCGAGTAGCTCTAAGGGCAGTGCGCAGACGATACCGACTTTGTACGCTTCTAGCTTCAAAGCGTTGCCAAATCTTGGTTCCTGGCGCCTCATCCCCGATGGCGGTACCTTCCTGAGTGATGGCGCGTTGCTAGGTTCCGACAATGAAGGATTAGTCGTTGGGATGCTGTCGCTCTCGCCGCCGTTGCTTGGTCCATATCCACTGTCTGAGTCTGGTGGCGAAAGAAGACCTAGCTCCGGTCTCTTAGAACTGCCTGGAATACCGTGAACAGGATCACCAGTCTCCTTCCAGAGCCACGGGATGTTTTTGTTGTGTCCAAATATCACTGCCCCATCTTCAGGTTGACGTGACCCTTTAGCCAGCGGAATTTTTGCCAGGCCCGGTGGTAGAATTACTTGGACAACATCAGGATGCCCATCGGCTTCTTGGCCCGTACATGGGCAGAAGGAGGCAGCGGTAATGGCATCGGTATTGAGCCATGCGAGGCCATCCGTCAGCCTGGGTGGGGTTGAAGTGGCATCTCCAGCGGCATCCATGATATCTCTCACATCCGCGAGGGAGACTGCCAAATAGTATCTATTCATCGGCACCCTGGCCCATTGCTCGCACGACTGTTCCACTGGCGTCATTACTTCTCCAAACCCTCGTCCAAACAGCGTGACCGCATGAATAGATCGTGTAAGCTCAATCCAACTCATACCAAGCGTACTCAGGGTTGAAACCCTGGGATAGAGAGGATCTGAGTCCATTGCTAGGTCGTGAAAGTCCCATCCTTCGAGGTGAGCGCGTGACATTGAGGTAATAGAGAGCTGGCCGCCATAGGCGTCCGACACATTAATCTGATGGTCCATGACCTGCTCCAAGAGCCTGAAAACGTGCTCCACTCTGTCTTTGAAGACGATGTATCCATCATCCTCGCGGTAAAGTTTGAGCTTCAGGTTCGCGCGGTCGAGAAGGACCTTGACAGCAGAATCGGGCGTATAGGCAGCGTCCGGTGGAGCCTCCTTCAAGTCGTTAAGGCGAAAAATAAACTCCGAGCTAAGTTTATCCTTACTATCATGTTCGAGGGAGGCACGGACAAGATGCAAGAGCGCGCTGGTCCCATTGATCAGCCACCCCCGTTTGGTGTCCTCATCCCAAAGGACTACAAATTTCCTCGAGATCCATTTCAGTTTCCGGATGTAGCCGTTTCGCGCGACGTGAAAAGGCGAATCCTTGTAGCCCATGATGAACGGGGTGCCACCTGAGATCACTTGTCCGCTTGATATAGACACCTGGCGAAGTACGCCCGTCGTTCGAGGCCGTGGCAGCCGGGAGCCGGCTACATCATATTTACCAGCTTCCGTTCCTACAATACGTGGCACATGTTAGTACGTGCCCTGTTCAATCCTCATTTCATACATACATACCGGCGAGGAATTTGGCTTTGGTACACCACCCGAGAACATGCCGGCTGACTTGGAGTTGTTCGCTGGAAATTAGGCCAACTTTATAGTCGTCGGCAAGGCATTCGAGGTACGATACGCGATCTCCATGTTTATTATGGATGAGGTGCCACACAATCACATTATCGTATCGATGGGTGGGAATAAGGATGGTAGAGAATCCCTTCATAAGCGTTCTTCCACAAAAGGATCCAACGACCTTGGCCCCTGAAAGGCCTGCCATCATGTAAAGTGGGATCTCGAGACCGGTTCCAGATACCATCTCTCCTGATCTCCGTGCAATAGGGAATCCCCTTACCAGGACTGGGTTTCGGAAAAGATTATGCCAACATTCGCCGTTACGTACCTCAGTCCGTCGATCAGGTACTGAGGTGCTTACTTTGAACGCAAATTCACACCTCACTTCCGCCAAGTATCCTTTTTCGACCACTTTGGATTTATTTTGAAACACTTGGGGATTTTTTATTTCTGGTCGGACACTGGAGACTCCATCGGGATACTGCGAGGAGCGAAGGGCTGCGCCAATCCATGCAAACTGCTCGCCGACCTCCGCAAGCGAGTACGCAGTGCCAACAGCTTCTACAGCAAACTTTTGTCGTCCGAATCCCCAGGATACATCAAGCCAGGATCTGATTACCGTGCCATCCGATAACGATCCTAAACCATCAAATTTAGTGAATACTGTTTCTGGGTCAGAAGGACATAAGGACGTACTGCTGGTCCGAACGCCAGGCTGGCGTCGAAGTACTTGTTTTATTAATTCCAAAACGTCTTGCCCAGATGATGGCCATGTCTGGCGTAGATACTGTTCGGTAGTTAATGCCTGGGCAACCTTTCTTGATCCAGTTAACGTGATGACTCTCGCAAGAACATCCTGCAATTCCTCACTGTATTCCTGGTCTCTGTAAAATCCAAAAGGATTCCACGGCATAACAATAGTGAGTTTTAAAGGCCGCGGAGGATCTCGTCTGCTGAAGTGGCGGGGTGACGGCAACACTTTGAGAATTTCCTCTCGGATACTCTGCGAGGCGTCGGGCGTTGATGGCATGAGGACAAATTGCCTTCTGATATCTGTGAGCAGCCACTGATACGCCGGCGACCCAAGAATAACGTCTCGATACATTCCTAATCTTGGAAGCCGCGCATCAAGGTCCTCATCGTCCCACCGAGTCGGGTGCTCTGGGGCTTGGACGTGATCAGCACGGACAGTGTTATCTCGATTCAATACTGTGTCATCATCGGGGGGATTCCACTCTCCACCCCACGGTTCCACTCCTGGATCCCCTGAACCAGCTTCACCATGAGTATACCACATGCTCATAATATCGTCCAAGGGCATTACATCACGTTCAAGCGGGTTGTAGCGTTCGAATTCCTCTTCATACTTGTCGATGAAAGTTTCTGCGATGTACCTATGCGGATCGAATGATCAGTTAAATCTTCGATCATAGACAGTTGGTAGGAGTTCACAACGTACTCCCGGTATTTGTGTATAAATGCCATGATATCGCCATGCACCTGTGAGGCTGTTTCATGCGATGATCCCAACCGCAATGCAAACGCTCGAAGATAATCCGGTAGTGCCTCAAATATCTGGTGAGCTGTCTCAACACGCCAGGTATATGATGAGATCGCAAGCAGTAGCTGGTCGCATAGCTCAACCGCGTACGACTCTTTGGTGGATCCAGGGAGAGTCATCGTATCCGAGTAGATAGTGCTAGTCTCGTCTCTGGCTTTTATGTCGAAGACGTCCGTAGGAATTGTCGACTCGACTGTGCACATCGAAAATATTTGATCAGACTCATAAGCGGTTCCTGTCGCAGTTCCTTCTGCAGTTGGGGGTTCTTGAGTCCAAGAGGCAACATCAGAGTTGGATGAGACATATTCTTCCACCTCAGAGATCAAGGAGATGTAGTCTTCCACTATCGCTTCGGCGTGCACGCTTTCAAGCTCCGCTCGTGCCTGGCTGGTCGAAGGTAGGGATTGCTGTATTGAATCTTGAGCAAGATGTGGTACTGGGCTCGAATCCAGTTGCGGCTTTTTTCCTCGAATTCTTTTTCGTCAGCTAGTTTCCTACCAGATTTCGATCGAGAGGACAGATTTCTCACCTGGGCAACTGCCGCACACGTTGCGCCCAAGACTTTGGTTCAAACTCATTTGCTGTACATACCCTGAAGCATTAGTTCCACTCCTGACCATACAATCATCCCATCCGGGTGTTATAGATACTCTAGAGACTTTCTCTGCTCACCTTGAAGTTTCTCGTATGCTGTAACCGCATGCTCAAGCATGTATTGCACATTGCTCGCAGTCTGTCGCCTGGAAGGATCCACTTGTAAGACCTGGCGCTCGAGATATTCCAATGTGGACTTGACTATTTGCCCTTCGCCTTCACGACGTTGAGTTGCCTTGCTGATCAAGCGGCGATGGGTCGGGATGACCATCGTATTTAGTGTCAACGACTTCAACCCTTGCGGACGCCCAAAGAAATTATCCCAGAAACCTGTTGCAGGGTCTTTCTTCCGTGCGGCTGCGTATTGTGTTACCCCCTTTGAAGCCTCCTCCATATAGACAAATAGAACACTGAGTATGCAACCAAGGGACCAGATATCAACCTTTGTTCCATCTAGATCTGGCTCATACACATCCGGTGCCATGTAGGTGCCTACACGCCTGGGGACTTTTGTATCTGATGCAGAAAGGTTGTCCAGAAAAGCCATGGCCCCAGATTGGTCAGGAGAAACCCCAGGATTCTTCGCCTTTTGTTGCGCCAGCTCAAACCCGCTAATCTTCCAAACAGTCTCGAGCTGACCGCCCATCCCTTGTTCACCAAAGACCAAAATGTGGCTCGGCTTGAGGTTTATATTAGAACAAACCATCCGCCCTGTCGATGAATCAAGGCCACGGTGAAGAAAGTCTAAACCTCGGGCAAGGCCCGCAGCACACCGAACCAAAACCTTCCTCTCGTCGACACTGTTGGGGCCTTGATGTTTGTGAACTTCCATATACGCGCCCAGATCACAGATGGCCAGAGGCATCAAGAGGCTGCCCATTCTTGAGCCGAATCTCAGCCAGCCAAGTGGATATACGATATCCGGACATCGGACCCTGGTTCTGACTAGAATGTGCTCCAACACATCCTTGTGGTGCTCGGGGTCCGAGTCTCGGGTGAGTTCGTAGTCCTTACGTGCCAGTGTGACAGGTGCTATATTTTCTCTACCACTCGCGCGATCGCAAAAGTGGCCAGGGGCTATCTTCACTTTGAAGACACGATAAACGGACCCTTTCCCGATTACCTCTTCATCAACGAACGGGAGGCGCCAACTGTCCATGTAGCTCAAGTGCTGTTGCTCCCCACCGTATATTATGACATCGCAAAACAAGGCCTGCGTGGCTAGGAATCTGTCGGTGTCGCTCACGATCGCAATGTCGTTAGAGTCGTTGAATAAGCCTCTCAGAAAGTCTCGGCTGACTGGCAACGAGCTAAATGCAGAGGCTGTATATCCAGAAAGAATCCCCGCCCTGAATGCTCTCGCTGCCTGAAGTGAGCAGCCAATGAATATCAGGACCGCGAGGAATCTGTGCAGTTTTTGCTCGTGTATTTTGGCGATGAGTTCATCTTCGTTGCTTCGAGGCAACAAGATGATATACCGCTGCTCAGGCTCGTCGAGGCTGCGAAGGAAGCGACGCAACCTGTCGTCACCCAGAACCCGCTCTACGGTCCCAATAGACGCGAAGCGCAGACTTTGTTCATCGTTCCTCTCTAGCCTTTCGAAGATCGCGCGATGAATTTCCGTCGAAATGGCCGTGTATGCGTTCATGGCCATGTTTGTGTCTTCACCGGGTCGTGCCAGTGACATTTCGGATGGATGTAAGACCAGGCGAGGATGAATCGCGCAGTTGAGATTCAAGGCTGGCGGCGAGGTTGACGCTGAGGCTGTGGCTCGAAAGTCACATGTTCCTCTCCTTTCTTTTTCCGCACGTTCGCTGCAAAAGCGCCATCGTTCGTGCAGAAATCGGACTCTCTGGGACTATGACAGTGTTCTCGCGGAAGGGTAATTTATATCGTTGGCTAGAAATCACGATCGGTTTACATTGTTCGTTATACATACCACCTCAAGAAGCACCCGTGACAATGGTCTAGTGTCGGACCAAGATATATATTTGCCATCGTGCATCCTTCACATTCCGGATGTTGCGTCCGAAAGTTATCTGCGATAGATAGTCAGATAAACACGGATGCGTAAAGAGTGTGGGAGATGGAAAAGTTCAATTCCTCGCTGGGCAAAAGAGAAAAAAGAAGAAGGAGCGACGGGTGGTGTTTTGGGAAGGCGCAAAAATAGAAGGTCCATCCCGGGTTCGAACCGGGGCTTTCAGAAGTTAAGAGACAACTTCGAATCAAAACCTGACGTCCTGACCACTAGACAAATGGACCAGATTGTGATTGTGGGCCGCCGTAACAGAGGATACCACCAATGACCTTGAATACGGTGCCTGGCTTTTGCCACAGTCGTGATGGTGGTGTCATCAGCTCTGAATGGTCGTGGTGGGGCGAGTTTTGACAATGTCGACTCCACACAAGCTTATTCCCCAGTTGCAAGACTCCGTAATTGCATGTGAAACTTGCAGATTGCCATCCGCAGGCTCTGTATAACCAGCTCTTCCGGACGATTCAAGGTAACAAGCTGGCATCATCTCTGTCCCACGTAGCTGACGTCACTTGCAGAACAGCGCCCCCTCTCCTGGCCTCATTTGCAGCAAGATTGTGCGTGAACCGCCATGCTAATCTGTTAACTACATTGATCCAGCCATTGCCCAGCTCGGCTACCGATGATGAGTTCGCTTCCTTTCCTCCGCCCTAGACACGAAAACCCCGATAATTTCCTTCGACCGCAACGCCGGGTGATCCTGCCCCCTCGACGCAAAACCAGCTTGGCCTGCACAAACTGCCGCGCAAAGAAAATCAGAGTATGCAATTCTGCCCGGCCTTAACACAGGGTATCCCATGACTTACAGCCAGCTAGTGTGATGGAACGACCCCGTTCTGCTCGGAGTGCATGAAGTCGGCCAGCCGGTGCTGCTATGAGAGCGTCGATAAGCGGAGGAACGAGACGTGGAGGTCGACTATTAGCGACCTTGAGCTGAAGAATGGTCAACTTGAAAGGATTATCCAGTCGCTGAAATGCAATTCATTCCCAGAGGCAGTTGAGAGGCTTCAGCAACTTCGAGGAGACCTGCCTCCGCCCTCCCAGAGCATCGGGCAAACCGTGTCTCCGTCGTTGGGTTCGAGTTCGAGTTATGGACAGGGACTTACAGCGGCAACGTATCAGCCTCCACTCACACCCAGCTCTCAGCCATCTTTCTCGAGAAGCGTTTCAAGTGAAATTCTGGTCGACCTGGGATACGCCAATCTTCCTACAGAAGAAATGACTCGCCATGCCGTCTCGTCGTTCATGCGCTGCGGCTCGACACTCTTCCACGTCATGTCAAAACAGAGTTCTGAAGATCTAATCGAGAAAATATACAAGGAGCGCGCCGGGGTAACAAAGAGCGATATCTGTCAGGTGTGTGCGCTTGCTGCAGTTGGGAGCCAGTACTGCACCAATGAGGTCCCGGCGTTTGCCACAGAGAGTTACTACCAGCATGCCTCGTCGCTCCTTGAGAACTCGGATGGCGATGACCTGACTAATATGCGCGTATTTGTCTGTCTTTCGGTGTATCTGATTTTGTTGAAGAGTACTAGTGCAAGGACCATGACTGGTAAGCTAAGCTGCGGTTTGTATAACATCTATCGCATACTGACTAACGACAGCATCCGGTCTGAACATGGCGCGGACTAATATGCGGAATCGGCTCCGGGACACGAATGAAGAAGACCGGCTGGAATGGTCTAGGCTCTATAGAACACTGGCTTTTACCGAGTGGTGAGCAGAACGATGTTGAGACTGTGACATGCCGAGTACTAACAGATGGCAGTTGGCTATCGTCCACACTTGGCTACGAATTCGGATTGTGGCCAGAAGAGATCCAGCTTGTTAGTCTCTCCGCTCATCTAATGACAATCTCACTAACCTTGCAAGATCGACGATCTCGCAGACTTCGAGTTAGCGATAAATCCGGACAACCAAATCTGCACCAGACTGATCCAACGACACGTCTTCAAAGTCGCTCTCCTCTCAGCAAGGGTTTGTCATGAACTCCGCTTCACCGACCATCCTTCAATGGACGACCTGCATAACCTCTCCGATGAACTCGATACCTGGCATCATGAGCTACCGGAATCAATACACCTAAGCTCGCTCACCTCCCCCAATAGCGGCACATCCGACAGTGCAAAACGCCCCCTTCTCTTCATGCACATGATCCACATCTCCTCCCATATAATTCTCTACGAGCGCGTCATGCACATAGTTTTGAAAGAAGACCTGGGAACATCAGACAAGCTCATGGTGCAGAAGGTATTCAGCCTCCCCGGCGACTCGCTCGAGACCTACGGCTCGTTCGCTCAACAACTCGCGCGCATAATAAAACTCCTCTACGACGAGGAATGCGTCCTCGCCCGCTGCTGGCTGACAATGTAAGTAGAGAATTACTGGTCTTGTGTCGTCTCGGCCAATCAGTTACTGACGGAAAGCCACAGTCATGCATCCTTCCACGCAGCCGTCGTCTTACTCATGATGGCGACCCAACATTTAGCCCTCGGTGCTCCACAGGCTTCTGTCCTGTATGATCTAGAGCATGTTAGCGTGTGCTTACAGGTCCTGCATTTCTGCGAGAACTATGACATCGCAGCAATGCGACTCATTGATGTTGTTGGACCGCTCTCAGCACGTGTGCGACAGACAGTTGAAAACCCTTGCGACGCGGAAAATGTGGCCCCCACATTCTCGCTTTCAGAAAATAGTGATGGTCCTGGGATCTCGGCACGCCTGGCGCATGTCGTACACCAGTTGGTGGGCGCGATGGGAATGAGGTCTCAGGAGATCTGGGTGTAAATCTATCTTTCATCTTACCGCCACATTCCTCGTGACATTTGAATCGTTTGCCCGCTTCGTGTTGGTCCTGCCGTGCTCTTTGTTCGTTTCCATTCATGGGTTACCTAGATTGCTGTTTTCGGGATACTCAGGTTGCATCGAGGCTTAAATTGGATAGGGCGATCCGAAGAGAACAAAGGCGTGGCTACAACTGTCTTATTCGGTGTATCCAGGTTGCGTCAGGGCCTAGCAAACTGCGTCCCAGTTCCTGAAAGAACTCGGGTAGAGATATCCGGAGACGACAACAAAAACCTGGCTGTGATGTGTCACTATCGTTTACCCCACCAGGGCAAGTGTCAACACCCGTGGTCACCAATATCTTGGCTCTTCTTTGTGGTGCGCTTGGCAGAGGTTTTCACATTGACCATCCCAGTGACCTTCCAAGGGTCAATTACCAGTATATATAATGCCCGCGTGCGGTAGCTTGATTCTATCATGCCAGCCTTCACATATAGGATTCTCTCCCTGAAACCAAACTTGCTAAAATGAAGTACTTTCTGGCCACTGCTTTGCTAACCCTCTTCGCCCTCGGGGCATCCGCCGTACGTGCAATCTGCCATTCATTCTTTCAACCAAGCATCCCCTGCACGCCCGAGATCTATCTACTCCCCATCCTCTGAACTTGGCCAACTTGATGATTTATAATAGTATCCCACCGAACCCAGCTTGCTCGAACACGCTGTCGCACGCTCCTCCGGGACCTCCGTCGACGTGGAACCCGCCGCTCAAATGATACCGAGATTTATACCAACCTTGCAACTGACCCCGATACTGATGAACATGAAGAAGATGATCCCAAAGCCCCGGCCTCCCTGGACGTGCTCCGGCGCGAAACCCTCACCTGCAGCTCCAAATCGTTTGCCGAAAGGGTGCACATTAAAACAGGGATCGAATATCTCCGCAGGCGGAGCCGGGCCGGGGATGGGCTGCCTGTGCTGGGTCCGGGGGACTGTACCCGCGTGAGCTGTTCGTATAACTCTGCGATTTCATGGTGTAATCTTGTAAGTTTAGTTTTGCTTTTTTAACCTCTTTCTCTCTCTACGGAGTATAAATCACCACATCGCATTCTCTCGTGTCCACCCCTCCTCCCCGTGGGGCACTCGATGTCGATTGTCGATTTCATTTCTAGTGACCTAGTGACTGCCCGGGTGCCTTGAATCCGGGCTAACGATGGATCCGCTTGGGACGTTGACTATAGGACTTTCATAAGCGGAAATCGCCGCCCTCATGGGACAGGGTCGCGGACAGCGCGCAGTTTATCCTCGATCACTGCGGGAATGGGTACAAGTTTGGCGGGAAGGTGTCATATCCAGAGCCAGATCGCTGGGTGGTGGTGATTGATCACCAGAAATGCTAGGCGCGTTGGACTTGAGACAACATGAATATCTTGGGTTGGGTATCCCTGCTTTGTGTCACTGCCTTTCTCTCTCTCTCTCGGTGTGTGTCTGTCCCTGTCTTTCGCCATGTTAGGATGCTTGTTTCTATTTAGCAAAGGCCTGTGAACATTCCTATGCTGTATCAGAGCCGAGAGTGTCAAAGCTTGATTATATGTCTTGATATTCTTTGTGGTTGCTCTCCACAAAGGTATCATATATAACTTTATTTTACCATAGCCTACAAGGCAGAATTACACTATAAGAAGCCTCTCACCCTGTCATTTTTTTTTCCATTTATCCATACCGCTATCTTCTGCGCTTTTCATACATATAGAACTCTCCTAAAAGCAATTTCAACAAAATGAAGCACCTGCTGGCCAATGCTTTCCTAACCCTTTTCGCCCTCGGGGCAACTGCGGTATGTACCTACTAGCATTCCAACAAAGAAGCACACCAAAGACACCACTGGGTTTCCAAAGCTTAGTAACAGTTTAACAATTTAATATGTACAGTACCCTGCCAAACCCATAGAAGTCGACCCGGACACCGTCTGGCACCTCGCCCCCTCCCCTGGCGCAGCCCTCGTGAACCTCACCGGGACTGCCGAACAAGTCCACGCGGAACGGCTCGAGATCAACCCAAACTACGACAGGGATTGGGGCAACGACGAGAATGACGGCGAGGTCCACATCCCCGGTGCCAGTGTCGCTGCCTTTGAGTGGAAGCTCGACGCTCGCGATACCGCGGTTGAAACAATCGAGGCTGATGATGATGATTATGCTGACGATTATGATGACGATGCTTATACGTATTTCGAGACTGACTCTCATACTAACGATACTAACTCAGCAGTAACTCGAGAGCTAGGCCATCTCGAAACCCGCAAGGCCCCTCCACCCGTCCACCCACGACCGGGCCTCAGCTGCGACGCCGAGATGGACGCGAGGCAGTATGCCATCCGCGCGGGGATCAAGTACCTGCGCAAGCGTGAGGGATCGCCTACGCTGGCCCCGGGCCAGTGTGAGAGCGTCAGCTGCTCCTGGGATTCGGTCATTGCCTGGTGTAATTTTGTAAGTCACCTACCCCTACACACCACCCCACCCCGGGCCCCTTCTATCCATATGATATAGGCCTTATCATACACAACCCCACGCAACCCAGCTTTACTAACATAAAACTATCGTTCTTCGCGATATCTAAAGGACCCCTACAACACAAAAGTGCTCCCCTCGTTTAATAACATCGCCGACGGCGCGCAGGTCATTATGGATAACTGCAAGCGCTCGCATAACCGCGTCCGCGGGAAGCTGGGGCATAGTGACCTGTGGACCGTCATTGTCGAGCAAAAACTGCACTGTTAGCGAGCTATGTTATGTAGGTGGATACTACACGATGTATGAACCGGCTCAGGTATGATGCGCTATGTCCACTCAATATCTTAGATAACTGCCGAGGTGGGTGGTTTGGGTGAGGCTCTTCTCATCTCCACTTGCAGTGCACAGGGCTCCCTTCCTCTTTAAACCGTTTTATAGGTTCAAGAAGCAGTAGATTGGCAATCGCATTTATTACTGCATTCATTCATGGCGTCGCCCGTTGCGCTCGCATCGTTTTCCCCACCCGTTGGTCTTTGTCCTCCCCATTTCGTGGAGCATGCTTGCTTCATCGACACAGTCATTGTTTGAGCTCGGTCATCTGGTTTATGCACTGTTAGTTAGTTAGAATAGAGATGTGTTAGAATGGTGGCCTTGTGTTTAAGAGGCTACTGAGGTTCTTCTTGGAGGGGTAGAGCTTATTTGTAGATAACAACGCCTTTGGCTTATTAGATAGATATGCTTTCTATCTTCGTTTGTATATGAATTGCTGTTACTGGAGAGACTACAACTGAAAAGATCAAAAGAAAATACGTGTGGTACATGTATGCCGGGACCTTGTCGGCTTGATAAGAACAGTTGGATGTGTCTTCAATTCTCCCATGTCCTTTGCTACGTCACCTAAAGTGTATAAGAGCATCCAAAAGACCAGATGATTGTCCCACTAACCAGCGCTAACCCCCTGATTACTTAGTCCGAACATTTACAACCTCCTCATCAAAACCACCGCATTCTCGTCAGGAAGTCTCTATCAAGCAGAGCATCAGCGTGCCTGCGATGCACCATGAACGGAGGGAATGAATGACACATACCTGCCCATCGAGCTCCAAATCCGCATGCCTCCCAACCCCATCTGGATTCCTAATCTCCACCGTGCACAAAAGCCGTGCAATAAGGAGCTTGACCACAACATTGGCCAGAAACCGTCCCGGACACGCATGTCGACCGTACCCCCACGCCAGGTCGTTTTTGCTCACGCTCACGAACTGGTGCTTGTCAGCTTGGTCCGCAGACTGCTGGCGCATTCGCCAGAATCGGAGTCCGTCAAACGTTGCGGCATCGGCGTAGAACGATTCGTCAATGTTCATGGCCCCCGTTGCGATCTCGATTTTGCTCCCTGCGGGGATGTCGAAGTTGTTTGAGATGTTGAGCTTGCTCAGGGCTTTGCGTTGGAAGGTGGCTGTGTTTGTGCGTGGATTTAGCAAAGTCCTTGAGGGTAAATACGACGGGGCGCTGGAGAGGGAGAGAAAATGGACATACTCAGATCGGACGAATGAAACCGCTGCGTCTCTTTCATGAAACTATGCAACTTCTCAAGCTTCTTGATTGCGGCGTCCGACAAATGCCCCGTATTGCCAGAGTTCAACACTCTAATAGCCTCCTCCCTCAACTCCGCCACAATCCCCTGCGAGACTGCTAGATCATAGACCGTCTGCGTGGCCTGCGCACTAGACGAATGCAAACTCACAAGGGCAAAGATAAACTGCATCTGCGTCTGCTGTGGGGTTGTACTGATAATAATACAGGGTATGGAGGATTTCTCACGAAGTTGGGATGTCAAGCCCCCCGTTAGAGCCTTGATTGCGACGGGCGGCAGGCTACCGATGGACGTATAGGGGACTATGGCAAACTAGGAAGACCAATGAGACTGGCTGTGGCAGGGAGAACATAGATAGGCGACAGATGACATACATCATCAATTGTTGCACTGAAGCTGAGCGCCGAGTGGCTCTTGAGCTCGTCCAGGTATTTAGCCGGCAACACCAGGTTGGCTCCCTCGCTTGTGTCAATTCCGAAGACTCGGTCCTTGTACTATAATTATAATAAACTGCTGGTTAGAATGTCCAGCACGAGTACTAGTTGATTGAACATTGCGTTACCTTTTCGTATCCGCTGATGACCACATGCCGCGATTCAGATACATACTTGGCGACGCGCTGCTTCTTCTTGGTGATTTCGTCCTGAAGGGCGATCGGGACGTCAGGGGTTGCGGGTGATGAAATTAGGGCGAAGACGATGAGCGCAATTACTGCGCCGGGGATGAGGCACGCGAGCAGCAGCGGTCTCTCGTTGGTAGACATGGACAACTTCAGCCAACCTGTCGAGTCAATGGGTATGGCGAACTCCATCATGGAATAAACAGAACAAACGCGAATCGTTAGTAACAGTGGATGTCACGTACAAGACCGGGGATTGTTGGGGATCCGGCTTCATGTAGGACTGTGATGTTCTTCCTTGACGGGCCCTCGAAGTGAGCCGGCATGAGACTGCTATGAGTCAATTCGGATTTTCGGGGCTTCGGTCCATTCAGCGCGAGGGATGTAGCCAATGAAGCCGGATTGTGCATCGTCGGGCCCTGTATTCTGAGATATAGAAACGGACATTCGGTGTTCTGGGCGCGAGATGTATCCCAAGAGTAGTACATATATGAAAGTGCCGATCAGCTCTTTCTGACAGACTGTGCCTAGCCATCCCAGCCTAGCCAACAGCTTTGCCACGGGGAAGTGTAACATTGGCTGCGTTTAGCCAGCTCCAGGGTCCAACAGTGCGGCAACAGCCGATGGTAATCGTCTGGAGGCGCAAGGCCCAGATTTCCACGCCATGCCTCTCACGCCGGCACTGACCCTCCATTCCAACGGGGACGGATTTGGACGCGGGTCTTGATTTCGGCGTCGACATAAAGGTAAACTTATTCCGCCGTAAGGTCTTATTTTATACTGACGCTAGTGGTTGAAACTAAGGAAAACGCCTCGTCAACCCTTGCAAACAAGCCGCAAAATGCTTCCATCCTGGGCCATGTACTGAAGATTCCCGAGCACCTCCTGCTCATCCATAGCCAGATTAGAATAGACTTCCCATCCACGGTATAGCGTACAGTGCGCGACTATTTGATCGCGTGGAACGACCTAAGCATCACCTGTTTGATGTTTTCGCAATCGGGTCGTGACGCGGCACAGTACGCAAGAGCAAAATCGCGAATCCTAAGATCTCTCAGAGGGTGAGGAATAGGGAACACGCCTTCGTGTCGATCGGTGCATGGGCGTGGATATCCGGAATGTCGAGATGTAGCTAGTTGCCAAACACGTGTTTAGGGTTCTAATTGATTGCATATCGTCCGACGGGGCTGGAAATTGGGTCGAGAGGGCAGGAAGCAGGAATGGTTCTGTTCCTGGCCCCGAACGCTAGTTCTCATCTTAATCTTCCACCATATACCTTACTTTGAACCAGCTAGATTGTTCACAATTCTCAAGGCAAAACTCGGTATATTCCCTGGCGCAATGGCGGACATCGCAGGATAATCGCGAAACGTATGACGTCTTGTTCCTCCTTTGTCCCTGGTATAAAAAGCAAAAAAGACCTGCCAGCTGTCACCACCCAACTAACCCACCTTCAAGGACTGCGCTGGCCCAATACATAGCAGCTGGAAGACTCGGACTCAGAAGATCCCAACAGCCCCTGTGCCTGACTAGTCCTACCCTCTTTGACCGTTTGACGAACCACGACATCGCTTGTGTAACAGCACGAGCTGTCAACCACAAGCCAAGCTATCCTATCTAGTAGTATTTCAGACACCACCCCGCCCTCCTGGCAGGAACGCGAAGAGGATTTTTACGATGACTCCAACAGAGCCTAGTGGAAGAGGCCTACTTCGCCAATGCTGTTGTTTCCTACTGTCGCCTTCCTCGGCCTCTGCGGTGCTGTGAGCGCGTATTGTGGAACTTCACCCCCTTCAGAACATGGCCTCTCGGTCCATCGTGAGTTTGCGAGGCAGGATGCTACGGCTTTCGAGAAGCGAGAGACAACCGTCCAGATAGAGGTTTACGTCCATGCCATCCGGAACAGCACAGAGGACGGCCTTCTTCAGGCGGAGACACTTCTGCAGGTGTGTACTCACTCACTTTCTTAACCAGATCCCAACCCGACACTCCTCACGCCATGCTTTCCTGATCTTTCCCAATGGAAGATAAAGTCCACGTTGAGTCTAACAACTCTGATATCTGTGCTAGATGGACATGCTCAACCAGGTCTTCCACGAGACCGGCTTCGGATTCACATTCGCGGGCCTCACCACACCCATTGTCTCGAACCCCGGCGCAATCTGGGTCGGGACCGAAGGCGACGCGATGATAAAACAGCACCGCCTCGGTGGCGCGCAGACACTCAATCTGTATATCGTGCACGAAGTTGCGGAGGGGTATGCCGGATACGCGTGAGCTGCCTGCCCTTTCCCTCTTACCTAGCTAGGTCTCCGCTCGAATACGGGCCCCTCGGTGATCACTAGACGGGGGGCCCACTCGACGAGTGTTGCGGGGACATTATTGCTAACTGCGTGTGGACGAGTTGTAGGACATTCCCCTGGGAGTATACCGAGAACCCACAGCTCGACGGCATCGTCGTCCAGCGACCGAATATCCCCGGCGGAAGCGATATCGGCCTGAACACGGGCAAGACGGCGGCTCACGAGGCCGGACACTGGTTGGGGCTGCTGCATACGTTTGAGGGCGGGTGTGATGGCGAAGGGGACCTTGTCGGTGATACGCCGGCGGAGGCGTTTAGGGCGGAGGGTTGTCCGGTGGTATGTGTTCACTGTTATTTTATGTTCTCTATATGTGTGTGTATGTGTGTGGGGTCTGACGTGTGTCTCAAGGGCCGTAGTACTTGTCCCGGTAGTGGGGGCCATGACCCGATTCATAACTATATGGATTATACGAATGATGCGTGCCAGACGGAGTTCACGCAGGGGCAGATTGCGAGGATGGCGCAGGTCTGGGAGCAGTTTAGGGCTGAGTAAGTAACTGCTGGGCGAGTGAAAAGTAATGTTTGCGATAGCAGTCGCTGGTGTTTGTGGCGCTAATGAAGGGGGGGACATCGGAGGGAGGTGGCTTCCCGCGGCCTGTAGCATCTTGCACAATATATTGCCTTAATACTCCGTACAATAATATTAGTTTAATGCAGGAAGAATTATCTCCCTTGACGAGGACAGAGCCCTGTCAACAATCTAGCCCTGATGGATGATTTATGTTCCTCAGCGCCTCGCATATAAACATCAACGATTGTTTGTATATGGATGCTGAAGGAAGGTACCACCCAAGGGTGTACGATGATTTGTCCATCGTCTGAGCCTCTCGTAAACTTAAACCGTCCAGCTAACCGGATACTGTACAGACTTCACACCTAGCAGGTGGCCAGACCGTTCGATATTAGCAATGTTCGTGAGCAAGACCGTCCAGGCAGCCCTTCCAGTCATCCCGGGCGGTGCATCGACAGGGACATCGCAGCAGGATATCCTCATCCAGTGACAACTTGCTTGACGTTCTATGAAGCTTTCCAACAGAGTTGCCCGGGATAATAATAGCCGTGCATAATCAGACGGTTCGCGGTCGGCCATGTCAGAGAGCTGATCGTTTTGTTGGCTCCGGGGAATCTCGTCGGTATCAGGTCGCTGTGTGGATTTTCTCAAGGTCCATTTCCCGCTGGATTAGGCCTCCTAAATCTCGGAAATAGCGTCTAACAACATCTAGCAAGACAACCCTCAACCTCAGCTTGTGGTTACTTCCTCGGAATACTGGGTCCAGCCTCCACCTAAAACGTCCAGCTGAAACCCTTCAAGATACCCTACGAGGGGCAAATACATCGAAAGGGAACCATCTAATAAGGGTCCCTGATCTTCTAAAAGCACATCAAGGATAAAGCAGGACGCGACAAACCGCGGCGCGTCCAAAAAAAAAAAAATTGACCCGCGTCCTAAACTCGCGACGAGTCTCTGTCAAAACCCAACAATAACTCCAATCCAATCATCGTGACTCTTACACACACACACGGATCAAGAATAAACGGTTCCCGATCGTTTACTAGTGGTAACCCCCCCGGGGCTCGCCCGGAGTTTATTGCCGACCCGTCTCACTCACCCACCGCTACTCCCACTCTCCCCGATTTGTAGAATGCCCTGTCTCCCGAACCCCACAGCGTTGCCGATGCGGTCTGTCTGCCTGCGGTCCCTGCCCGCAGGGCTATGCAATAGTCCGATAGCCAGCCTGGTTCATTCAGATTCGAGGCTCAGCCTTAGGCATAGCCGCATAGGCGGTTCGGTTTGCTAGTTTATGTAGGGTCCAAACGAAGGGCTGAATTGAACCTCGCGACGGACTAACTACGTGAAGATAGATAGAGGACCAAATTCATGAGCGGACGTTAATTTCGAACACAGAATTTCCTGAACGAGGGAAAGGACAGATCTTCTTCAAGCTTGGAGAAATTTTTGCTCCCAAAATCAATAAATAAATATCATTTCGTTTCCGCCGGAGTATTTCCATTCTCCGGCCGTTCGTTTCGTCATACTAATAATGATAAAAAATAATAAACTTTTTCTTTTGCTGACCGCCGTTCGGCCGCTGGAAATGACTGCATTAGGAAAATTCGCTGCTTGAGTACATAGTATTGCTTTTTTTTCCCTGTATGTATGCTGCAGGATTGTGGGTCTATTTTGTTATGGAGTCTGGACCCGGACTATTGTATTCGCCTCCAACTAAGCGAAGGCAATGCCGATCAGATCGCCCGCGCAGAACCAGGCTTGCTTGCTTCGAGCTTGCGAAAGGTGCAAAATGGTAACCATGCGCTTGGGACTCAGGAGGTTGTTATCTATCGAATTTGTCTGCGACCAAGGCTTGGTGGCGGTTTTCTTCAGGACGGATTAGGAAGCCAAGTTTGACAGGTGCTACTACTACATAATGCACTTGAGTAAGGGATTCAATGTTTGAAGAATGAAAAAAGTGGGAAGTGAAGTTGGGCAGCAAGCTCTGCAATAAATTTTTCTTGCCAAAAAAAGTACTCTATGGTGTATCTATCTATCATTACAATCGTATCGCTAGTATGTACTCCACCGTATCTAATAAATCCGTCTATTCTATGTCCAGTCCCGGTCCCAGTCCCAATCCCAATCCCAAATAACAATAGTCAATGATGATACCGTCTAAGAACGCCCGTCTCCCGTGCCACCCCCAATATCGCATCCACGACCGCGAGCACATCTTTGCTCCGAATCGGCACTCGGTGCTCGCCATCCCACTCGATCAGCCGCGTGCTCCCCTCATCGCACCCGTAATCCAGCAGCTCGCGATGGAGCGGTAGGCCCGGGTCTTTTGTGCCGTGGACGTGGATTGTCGGGAGCGTGAGTGTGGCCGGGACGAGGCCGTAGTACGGCATGTCGTCGTCGAGAGAGAGCGAGACCATGGGAGCGCGACCAGCGAGAAGCACTGCGAAGCGATAGTCGATTGCGCGGCTGTATCCGTGGCCCGGGTTGATCTGCTGGCGGAGGAGCAGGCTGGCGGCCATCTTGGCGCCCTGGCTGAATCCCAGGACCCCGATCCAGGGCCCCGTTGCGCCGAGGCTGTTATCCTCATTCATGGCGGCGTTGATGCTGGATTCGATGCTTGAGATGACGATTTGTGAGGCAGAGTCGCTCTCGCAGATGGGGACTGGCCCGTTGTGCGGGCTTCCGCTCATCCCGTAGCCCGGCGGGAACCAGGCGCGGAAGGGGCCCCATTTCTCGTAGACGCTTACGACATCGGGCCCTGGTGTTGTGAAGAAGGGGGCCTCTGCGAAGACGAGGCGGAAGTAGGGGCCTAATCGGGCCCTGAGGGCGCGGCACTGGCTGCGGAAGATGCGGGCGTTTGTGCCGCCGCCGTGGAGGCAGAGAATGCGAGGGAGGGCGAGAGAGGGGTCTTTTGTGACTTGTGATGGTGTTGATGTGAAGTAGGATTGTGAGTGTGAGCGGATTTGAGGGGTCTGTGCCGGTGTGGAATATGATGATGATGTTGGTGATGTGGAGGCGGATGTGAATGTGGATGTTGTTGAGGAGCTTTTCGTCCACGGGTTGAGAGATTGAGGCCAAGGGGCCCAAGGCTGAAGCGTTTCGAGCATTGTGGAGATGAAGGTTGTATAGATAGTATAGACAGGGTCTAGACAGGCCTCGAGAGAGAAGGAGGTGAGGATGAGAATGGAGCAGGTTCTGGTCCTACCGTGCAGCTCCTGTACCAGCTCTTCTTATATGGGAGCCTACTGGGGGTTATAAGAACTACTACCAGACCTGGGCCCAGGCACGTCTCGGGCTCATCGTGGATCGGGATGGATCAATACTCTGGACCCTGAGACCCACGGCATTGCCGGTATCAGCCATTTCGGCGTTTCTTTACGGCGAAGATAGCCCGGCCTCTGGCAAGGGAATTCTCGCCAACAGCGGCAGCCGCAGCGATAATATGATAATATCCACCGGGATACCCCCAAACACTTCAGGCCTCCCCGGCTGGTGAATCAGAGCTGACGTGTCTTTCCCAAATAAGCCCTACTCAGCCTCGGACTCCGGACAAACTGTGTGGCAGCGCTGTGCAGAATCCTTCTGGTAGTCCGGAAGGATGCGCCCCCAAAAGGATAAAATGTGGGGATCGTCGAGTTCGGGTGCTGATGCCCACTTGGCCCTAAGGCTTATTGAGCTGGTCGGGGTGCTTATTCGCCTTGAGGCAGTGGCAAGGTGACCTGTCATCCAATCGACCCGGCTCCCTCCCTGGGGGTTGGCCGATGCCGAGCTGCGGAACCGCGCAGGGTATTGGCTCTTCAGGCCAGAAAAGGTAGGAGGGGTATTGTTCGGTGTGAATGGCTTTCTTCAACAGTGCCCTATGGGAGTGCCTGGAGTCATGCGGATGTTGGTAGGACTGAAGCCAAGATCGTGTATAAGATCGTGGAGGGCTGAAGTGAGATGGTTAGCGTTGGAATTTCATAATCGATTGCACGCTATACTGTCCCCAGGCTAGACCCAGACCTAGACCCATGCCTCAGCGGACGGCGACGAAACGGCCTGCGCGCCAGCAACCGGGTCTCGCATGTGAAGAATGCCGGCGACGAAAGGCTCGATGTGATCGGGCGCAGCCTCAGTGTGGAGCGTGTATGATGACTGGGAGAGTGTGCATCGTCAACCATAACCGCCATCGACGAGGTCCGAAAAAGGGTCAACTGAAGGCGCTGTATTCCAGGCTTGGTGCGTTAACCTGATAACAGCTGACATATAGGTACTGATATCATCACAGAAGTCCTCGAAGAGCAGCTGGTCGTGCAGGTCGAGAATCTCGCGGTAGAGCCGAATGCTCTACCGCAGTCACATACACGCAACTCCAGTTCAAGTCAAATATCTCTTCCAGAGGACGACGATGATGCTCCGCACGAAGCCTCGTTGAGCCCTTCCTTTGACAATGAACCCACACTCCCATCGCCCATCAGCGACCGCCACAGACCATCGACGTCGCAGGCCATAAACCCTCTCCCAACCCCCGTCATAGCTCGGCTAGACGTCGTGCATGCAGACCTGTAACTCCTCCTCCACTATCTACCTGAAGCCTCACTAACAAGTCCCGAGAGATCAGTTATACTTCGACCGCGTGCACCCGATCGCACCCTTTCTCCACCAACGCCGCTACTTCACCTGGGTCAGCTACGAATCGCCCTCACTCGCACGCTCATGTCTACGCTCCGCAATGCGCACGATCGCAGCCGCCATGTCTGCGCAGTACCGCAACCTCGCGGACGGTCTCTACACCGAGACGCGAGCCATCCTATCCCGACTCGATGGCATCGAGCGCGCACCACCGATCGAGCAGATCCAGGCTCTTCTCCTTCTGGCGCATTATGAGCTCCTACGGTTAGAGGAGGCGACGGCGATGGTTACGGCCGGGCGGTGTTTCCGATTAATTCAGTTGTCGAGGTTGCATGATACGGATGCGCATGATGCAGTAGAGGCGGTGCCGGTTCAGGTTCAGGGTCAGGGTCCGGTTTCCGTGACGGGGCCGTTTAACGAGGCGTTTGCGGTGACGGAGGAGAAGCGGAGGACGTTTTGGGTTGCGTATTGCTTTGATCGGTTTCTGAGTAGTCGGCATGAGTGGCCGCTGACGCTCCAGGAAGATGCAGTACGTCGTCGACTCCACTCAACTCCGACCACGGGGGTTAGGGGACTGGATGGATATAGAAGGAGCGATGCTGACATGACGTTTTTATATAGATCCGAACGCGCCTGCCGTATGCTGAACAGACTTTTCAGACAAGCTCCCTCCCCTTTGTGTCGTCACACCAACCCAATCCCCACCACCTCCACCTTCAACAACAACAACGACCCCCCTTCCTCCACGAAGCAATCACCGCAAGCGGGCACACATCGCTCCCGCCCTTCAGCGAATGCATCGTCCTCGCAACCCTCTACGGCCGCGCAATGACGCTCCGCCGAATGGCAACAGTCCTCCCACCCACCGAAACATCCGTCTTCTGGTCCCGCCACAAGTCGCTCTCCGGGTCGATCGAGAAACGCACACAGCTCCTAGCGCGGAATCTCGCGGCCCCGAATGCGCTTGTTGATCCGATGGTTGCGTTTACACATGTGCTTGCCCGCGCGACGGTTGTTTATCTGGGTGAGCTTGCGGAGTTTGTTGGGAGTGAGTTTGGGGGCGCGATTAGTACTGCGGGAGGAGGGGGGAGAGGAGGTGGTGGAGGGGATTGGGGGGTAGGGTATGGTGGAGCTGCGAGTGGGACCGTGCGTGGACCTGGACCTGGACCTGGAATGGGAGTGGGAGGAGACGCGGGCGTATCGCCTTCTCTCTCTGCACGGAGGATGGCGACCGCAGCGTACACACAGCGGGGCTTCCAGGCTGCGAGGGAGGTTGTTAGGTTGGTTCAGGGCATCCGGCCCGTGAGCTGTTTCAGGGTTCGTTTTTACTCATCCCTGCATCAGCACCCCAGCGTCGCCCCATGAGGCGTAACCTATATCAAGCCTACCCGCTTACATCGGACCTTGATTGTTGCTAACAGTATCTTCCTTCATACAGGCCCACCTCTTCCTCCCAACTGCCATCTCCCGCGCGGCCAATTTCCTCCTCTCGCACGCGCGGCTTACAGAATGGGAATGGGGCAGCTCGGCCCACGGCACAGAGCGTGAGGTAAATGAATTACTGGGTGTTCTTAGGGACTTGGTCGCGGTGAATAACCTTGCCCGAGAGTTACTGGGTGAGCTGGAGGGGACTCAGGCTCGGGTTGGTATGAACATGGGAACGGGCGTTGGGTTAGGCGGTTCTACAAGGGAGACCGTGTATCGGCACAGGCATACGCATAGTGGGGATAGGATAGGAGGGATATCTTGAGATTTTATTTTCCATCTGTACAATCGACGCCGAACGAAGCCATAAGCGGTTGCATTTCCAGACATCACTCATAGCCTCTTGTTACCCACGATAAAGTCCCCTGTACTTATCATACCTAGTGGCTTCCATGCCACAGTTCATATTCTGTGCTCGCACGAATAAACGCTGAAGATCCCAACACGCTATCGTATACCAATGGGCGTGTAACATAATACTATCGCACGTTCAGTCAGCCTGCATGTTCCTGACAACTTCCCGCTTATCCTCAGCTCCACGTACCTCATAAGTAGCAGTCGAGTTGAGACTACAAACACCCACCGTCCCATTATAACTCAACGACCCATCCGCATTCTCCACGACGAACCTATCCACGAGCGCGCGATACGCACGAGCAGCAACAGCGGTATACGTTTCCCCCGGTGAAGCGCCTTGCGCGCTGAGCGCATTCCCCTCATTCTCCTCATCCAACAGCCCCACCCTCACCCCCTTAAACAACACATAACTCAACATCGCCGACGCACTCGACTCAATATAATTCCCCTCGCGTCCGGGCGCAGAGAGAACCTGCCACCAGGCACCAGAGACGGGATCGACGGCGTCAACGAGCGCATCGCAAAGGGCTGCGAAGCGCGCGCGCCACGTCGCTAGTTGCGTCTCAAATCCCGCATCCACATCTGCATCTATATACGCAGTCTCATGCGCGAGCGCGAACTCGAGAAAGTCAACGAGTCCTGTGATAAACCAGCCCAGGGCGCGCCCCCAGACAAATGGGCTTGCGCCCGTCACGGGGTCTGCCCAGATCGCTGTTTTGCTGGCGTCGTAGCCGTGGAAGAGGAGGTTTGTACCTTCGGTGTCGTGGCAGTGGGTCCAGAGGAGGTTGAGTTGGTGGAAGAGGTCAGTTGTTACTGTCGTGGTGTTGTCCGTGCCGATGTGAAAGGTGTACAGTGGGGAGAATGAGAGCAGCGAGAACATTCCGTCCAGGTAGCTCCAGTTGGGGTATACGTAGTACCAGAGTCCGCCTGTGGTTTTCGAGTCAGCTGCGAATATGAACACTTAGGGCGTAGAGTACATGTGCACAGGTGGGTGCAGTGGAACAGCTTACATACCCCATTGGTTTCGCGGTTGCAGATCGATCGAGGCGCGCAGTGCAGAGAGCGCATCTCTGTAGCTGTCGTCCTCAGTTTTGTCATACCTAGTTACGGCCGTTTAGAACATGCAGATGATGTACGGAGTATGTAGAAATCAACATACAAATAAACCAACCCCTCCCCCACCGATAACCGATCAAGCGGGAACTGCGTATCGTGCGTTGCATTCCCGACAACGTCCACGACGCTGTCGCCGCTGCGGGCAAGGTAGCCTTCCCAGTCTTGTTCCAGATACCGAGCAGATGGCGAGTCGAGCAGGTCTAGCAGCGCGGTTTGGAAGGCGCCCACTTGTAGCAGCGAGGAAGAATCCTCTTGATTTTCGAGGACAGCCTGTCCGCGCTGGATGACGCTGTCTGCCATGCGCGCAGAGTACGGACGCGCTGTGGTCGAGGCCGCATTGCTGGCCTGGCTTAGGAGCAGCAAGCATGATACGAGGAACCGTCTCATTTTCTACGCAAACAATGGCAGCTTGGGATGAATTGTTCTTCAATTTGAAAACTCAATCAAAGGCTGGACAAAACCGATGTTGTGATGACTAACTAGTTAACCAGCGCCATTTTTGATGACTACATACAGTTAACTATATAGAGGCATGATCTTCGCGCTCTTCCGTCGCGATTTGTCGCTGCGGAGACATAAGGATGCGCATAAGCATACGCATACGTTGCCTGTATTTTTAGCACCTCTCTATTAAAACAACATGTGCCAGATGCTATTCGCACAGGTGCATCAACCCTTCCCCACATGCACACATATACTAAAACAGAGACGACTCGATGAAAGAAGCATGTGCGGGGCCATATTTGATTTCTCTTACTTCTGAATGTCACCGATGAACAATACATACCTCAGCTCTCATCCAGCTTATGTTGGTTATCTCTTACGGTCTCCATCGCCAGGGCCTTGGGCAAGCACGGCAATGCCTCAAAATATATATATATAACCAACAGCGATAAATCAGTAAGCATGGCTGGCGCACTGTACTATACTACGCTGCAGAATCCTCAAATATATATATACATAAATAGATGGATAGAAGGAATCGCGAAAAAACACCCCACCACCAACGATGGGCGCTTAGGACCAACCAGATACCGAACGATGAATCCTAGCCACGCATGCAGTGCAGTTTGACCCGCGAGTGACGGTCACTACTATTTAGGTTACTTATGATTACCAACCTCTTATTGCAGTTCTATCAACACTGTCAGAGAATCGATGGATGGAGGAAGAGGTTTGGTCTGGCCTCAAGAGTGGCAGTTGTATATCCTAGGACGCGGAAGCATCAACAGCACAACATGCAGGCAAGCCCTGCCTGGCCTAGTGGCGAAACGAAGCACGTCGAATTACCCAGGATTGCCGTTTCTACTCCAGAGTACCTTTAGGCCATTTCTATCACATGAGGCTGTTGCGCAATATGCACTGCTATAAATGATGCGGCTAGAGTGGAATAGACTATCCACTGGCAAGTACCGCTACTCGTGATTGAGTTGGGCGAACACATATGCCAATTGTGTGTGTGATATGCCTCGCCTTCGAAGAGAGTTGGCGTTGGGCTTGAACGTCGAAGAGGTCGATGAAAACAGCAAATGCTGGGGAACCTTGAGGGGGTCCGTGTGTGGGATTGGAAGAGACATCCATCTTCCTCAAAATGAGTCGTCGTTAAGGAAGAGAGTGCTTGTCTCGATATCCACCCCAACATCGCACGTCCCTCAATGCTCGACCGCAGTGTCGGTAGGACACTAGGTACTACTGGATACTGAGGCTGAACAGGGCCATTGAAGTGTGGACAGCGCATTGACTCCAACTCACCTCTCTCAGCCAGCCATGCAGCCAACATACAGAAAGCACCTCACACTCAGACAAGCGAGGTAGGTGCTTAGGCCGCCGACTCCAGTCTCCAACCCAAATCCAAGTCGCCGACTCGCACCGTGCCAGAAGTTCATGCATGCATGGTTCTTTCTCTCTCGATCTATAACGGGCGCAGGACATACAGTATGACCGCTCCTGGCCCTGATTCGCCTGTGGCTTTTGATTGCGATGGGGATCCGATCGCACCAGCGGCGGCTACTCCGGGGTGATTCAGCCTCTCGTGCTCTTGGAAGTCAGTTCTGCAAATGTTGAGTGGCGGAACTAATTGCCGGTTGGCTTGATTTCAGAGTTCTTTCAATTTTGAGTCTCCGGCCTTTTTTTGGGGGGGGGGGGGG
>JOMC01000096.1:0-23410 GCA_000812125.1 Aspergillus ustus
CCTGTGGTCGTATGTACCAGATATCCGTCGAAAGAGACTGAAGTCATACTGTGTTAAGCGGCTCTCGTTACTATTTTCCGCCGTGCCGTAGTCCGATGCTTTTCCGGCCGGGAGCGTGGAGCTACAATCCATGCAAATCCATCTATCTAGTGTTCGCAAGACTATATCGAGTCTGTCACTCAATCCCCAAATCATCACCTATAACGATGATATTACATGCATCAGGTAACGCTCGCACCGCCACCAAACAAACCCCAGACACTTACTCCCCTCCTCCCTCCACGCTGATACCACTTTCTCACTAGTAACACCCAATCCAAAAGCACCGACACAGTGAAGACTCTGGATTGACTGCAAAGCAGATAATCATGGCAGTACAGATAGCCCTAGCCTAACACATCTGGAAAATCAAATCTAGTCAGGAACCCTAAATCGTCCAAGCCCCTCTGCACCTGCGCATGCGCCTGACCCTGTGCCTGACCCTGGCATTGTCCTAGATTCGCCGCATACTCCTCCCAATTGAACAGTGGTGCCTGCAGTAGGTCATGATCGTGATCATAATCGTGATTGAGGTGCTGATGAACGATTCGGTTTGGAGCATATCCCTGAGCCTGAGTCTGGGCTTCGACTTGAGCTTCGACGTGGGATTGAGCGTGAGCGTGGGTGTGGGCCACTGTGCTTGCAACCTGCTGCGGCTGCGGTTGAGGCCCGCTGACCCTAGCCCCTTCGGTCCCAGACCCGGCGCCGGTCCCAGCAATTTGGGAATCTGCGTTAGTACTTCGATGTTGTTGTTGTTGTTGTAGTTATTGTTGCTGCCTCCCAGAGACGCTGTCCCGATACGCGGCCTCAAGAAATTGGAGCGTGTTTTGCGCGGATTGGCGAGATGCTGCCGTGGATTTCAGAACACTCGTTGCCTCCCGCCAGCCCTCTTGGGTCCTGACCATCGTCGCATCTACCTACAGCCAAGGACGAAACTTGCGTTATACCGACCGCTATATTCTCCATCCAGCGGAGATGAGTTCCATTGTTCCTACATCTTATAACTTCCAGTCTCTCAACGAGACGGTAGTAGGGGATCTCTATTTGCCTACCAATGGCAAGGCACCTTACCCTACCGTTGTCTCTGGTCCCGGCTTTGCAGGAGTGAAAGAAATTATGTTGGGGGCATATGCTGGTGCCTTAGCAGCTGCCGGAATTGCCTGCTTAGTTGTTGATTTTGTGGGCTTCGGGGCTAGTTCTGGTACACCGCGGCAAGATATCCGACCATTTGATTTGGTCCAAACAATACGAGATGCTCTTGCAGCCTTGAGCGAAGATCCCGAGAAACGCTTCGATGTCCAGAGATTGTGTGTCTGGGGAACTAGTCTCCGTGGAGCTCACACACTAGTGATCGCCGCCACAGATCCGAGAATTAAGGCTGCCGTTGTTATTATTCCTCACATTTATATTGACTTGTCCGCCAAACCACAATATTTAATGACCGATCAGGATCTTAACGCAGATCCACTGCCGACCATTCAAGTTTTTGGAAAACCTGGAGATCACGCTGTGATGACAAGCGACGGTTCTTCTGATGGACAGAAAACATGACCAAACAGGCACCATTGTTCAAGAGAAGTGACCATTCGATCCTTACTCCAAATGGTGGATTACAATATCTCTGAATATGCCAAGATTGTCAATTTACCACTGCTTGTCCTTACCGCTGTGGATGACTCAATCACGCCAGCGGAGAACATACACAAGGCGCTCGAAGGGGCTAAACAGGTTGAAATCAAAGACTTTCCCGGTACCCACTTTGAGTTGTTTTCCAATTTTTTGCAGGAGACCGTGGTCTTGACTGTTGATTGGTTGAAGAGCAAGCTCTAAGAGATGGCCATTGCCGAGTGAGTAGAGCTTTTCTATTTGATTGAGCGCCTACCAGTGAGGTGGAAAGCTCCTCTTTAGCCTAACGGCTGGCCTTTATCAAATTGATTTGTTAGAGAAATGCGTTCTTCATCTATGTTCCATTATACAACGGCCAAAAGCAGCGTAGTAACTAGCCATCTTTGAATGGGGATATCTCGGAATATAGAAAGCTACAATGAGATATATGGAAAATGGGGATTAACATGTCAGATTGTCTAGTAGAATTGACTAGTACAGTCGTTATTGTTGTTGTTGAATTCAAACCCTGGCCTCTCGCCTAGGCGATATGCAGGACATAACTATCTGGTCTCTATGCATGGCTAAGTACATAAACTATTACTTCCTGACGAATTTAGAGCCTCGTCACGGACTGTGATGGCCAAGATGACTGGTGTTCTATGCAGCAGCCCGTTGGCGCGCGGCCTTGAAATCTCTGTAATGCCTCTGCAAATTCTAGTACCGCACCTAGGATGCTACCGCGTTGCATATCATCCTCCTTACCTTCCTTACCTTGAGATCCACTACTTAGCATACCTGATATGTCGTTAGATGCAGTCGCAATCTTCCTCCGTAGCTTTTGTTGTATGTATTTCAATTTTGGGCAGTCAACAAGGACGTGGACCACTGTTTCTATCACTCCACATTCACACTTGTCAAAGAGGCAAAACAAAACAAAGGGAATATACTCCCAGTCATAATATCAACTCGCATCCACTTCCCTAACGCCCCACGCAAACATCTCATTCGACGGAACGCTCTCCCGGTCCCTCAGCTTCGCGGCAGCCTCCTTCCCCGCCGCAGGCACTCTGTACTCGAATTTCCTCCCTGGTCCCGGTTTCCGGCCATCAGGGAGAGCATAAGGGAACGGTAAGTACTCTGGCATAAGATCTAGCTGGATAAGCGCGCTCGCCTGGTCCCACGCGATGTGTTCGTGGTATAGCCGGTCGCCGCGGATGTTCACGATCGCCGTGAAGGGGAGTTCGACGGGTTGGTGTGTAGGTGGGATGCCGGGGAGGCTACATGTCATGGATGTATAAGCATGAGATTAGTTGCAGCAGACATGTGGGAGGCATGTTGACGTGGACCATGTCGGACGGGTCTTTGGTTAGAGGATAGGGGTGGGTACGCACAGCCAATCTATCTGAGTAGTATGTGTGAACTTGTAGAGAAACTCGTCGATGATTCTATCAATTCCGATAGTGCGACTGATAAGTTCGAGTTCTACGTCCGGTGGATTCTGAAAGACGAAGTGGTTTTGGTAGAAGCTCGAGAGCCGGTCGCGGCCGATGCCTCCGGTCAACTAAAGCGACCATCCTCGTTAGTCCACTCAGTCCAAGCTGTAGCAAGAGCAACATAGTGAAAGATAAACCCGAAGTGAGAGGGGAGAGGGGTGGTGAAACATACGGTCGGAATGTGGTTGACATACGGCTCGTGCACCATCGTAGCCATCGTGTGCGGCACCGAGCGGGTTTCGAACTCGTGATAAGTATGCTCGTTCCAGATTTCCTCTAGGTCAAAGTACGGACCGCCCATGTGCTTCTTTAGGAAGGTTAGATTCCGGGTATGCGAGAGGGCCTCGGTCGCATAATGAAAGTGCTCAGTGAATGGAGTGGCAAACAAGTGAGACTTCATCGATGGGTAGTTGTAGACGCTGTGATTTTCCACGCGGCTTTCTGATGTTTTAGCCGGGCCGATGATGTGGTGCAGCATAGGGATAGCGACAGGCACGCTGCTGAAGGGTACATTATCCGTATACAAGACTACGCCAGCAATCTCCGGATGAGTGGTCAAGCTGGGTGCTACCCGTATCCAGATAGAGGGTTCGTACACTGCATGAAGGTAAGCGTTGATCAATCAGCTCATCCTGTCGTTCCCTTCCATGTCCCATGCTCCACTCAACGAGGGCTAGCCTTACCAACGATCCCAACCTTGCCCTTCGGCTCGCAGCTGCCACAGCCTGCCAGCAGCGACAATGGGAGATTCAGAGGATCCTCCACTCCAGAATCATTATCAAGAGCCTGTGTGAGAATCTCCACCACAGCGTAGCCCTCCTCTGCCCATTTCACCCGGTGCGAGGGGATTCCGTTCTCGATTTCGGACTCTCCTCGCGGGTGACATGAGCCGATAATGATCAGCCCAGGCCCAGTACTGCGGCGCGATAGGGGCCGAAGGAGGGATATCCCTGGTGCATATTGCATCAGCTGCGGACTGGGTAGAGCTTGGAGGGGTCCGGGGGCTGGCTCGATCATTGCTTCTGTTGGGCTGGGTTTCGATATGGGTAGTGAAGCAAGGGAGTTAATCGCCATACAAGGTATATATAAGCTAGATCGCATGGGCAAATAACGGGCTCTGTACGAATGAAGTACGTCGGCGGGCATTGCGGTTGGACAGATATTGCACCACTTTTTGGTAGAACAGACGGAGAAATGTCCCACTTTTGTTCCACTGTTCGGCCAGCGAGCCGTGTTATCCACCTTATCAAGTTCGGTTCTTGAACATGCAATAGTACGTTGAGTGCACATTCAGTATGATCGGAACAGCAAAATAATAGAACCCTTCGGTCTTGGAGGAGGGGCGGCTTTCCATGACGAGGGACGAATTCACGTGGCCAAGAACTCTCGCAGCAGATTATATTCCCTCTTACTAACTATGACCATTCCGCTCGCCAGCCACATGGCTGGCTATCAGCCGCTACATTACCCTAGCCCATCACAGCGCATATCCTCCCCCAACACCTAGTCCTAACCTCGCCAGCTCAAGCAGCGCCACATGCCTGGACGACCTTAGCCTTCTCTGTCTCACCTGCACCTGTCTCGTCCTTAAGGTCCGCCTCAAATTCCGCTGCTTCAATACCAGTCGTCACCAGCCCGCCCGAGTCCAAGCGGTCGAACTTGCTATCAATCTCCTCGAGCGAAAGCCCTCTCGTCTCGATCCAGAACACAGCCACAAACAGAAACTGCACGACATTCCAGGCCCCGTTGATCATGTATGTTTGCCACCCGAGGGCTTCGAGCGCGAACGGCCAGACAAAGACGCTGAAGAGGCTAGTGATACTCGACTGATTAGTGTGCCGTTCGGGCGGAAGGGCAGAAGAGAATAGGAAAATGGATGGGGAAAAAGGAAAGAATAGCATGACTTACCCGCCGCAAGTGACGGCAAACGTCCAAGCTGCCATCCCGTTACTCCGGATGGAAAAGTTGAGAATCTCCGGTGGGTAGAGTATTGTTAACGGCGTAATTCCAATGGCGTAGCTGGCTTGGAAGAGGAAGATTGTTGCAACGGTGCCATAGATTCCCGAGGTGTTGGCCCCACTGCCATAGACTAATCGAAAGAGTTAGCCAGCGAGCGAGAAAGGAGCAATTGAGAGTGACGAGAAAAGGACCCGGCGCTAGCACGGAAATAGCGGGAGTCTCGAGGGGAAACTTACGCTTTGTACATGCGCCAAGTAGGAAGATAAAGACAGTCATGCCTGCCACGGAGATGAGACACATAATCTTGCGGCCACTGCGGTCGACGAGCCATGTTCCCAAGCAGGCGACGATGAGACACCAGGCTGTGAGGATGATATTCTGCGGGGTAGGGTGATGGTTATTAGGGGTGTCCCTATTTATGGACTTGGATTTACGTGTGTTATGTGCGAGGTAGACTTACAATCTTAAGCTGTGTTGTCGAGTCCGTTATGCCAGCCTTGTTCAGCATGTCGCCGAGGTAGTATGTAACAAGATTGTTCCCTGAATAGATTAAAAAACGACCAGTCAGTAAAGGACTTATTCTTGTAGGAGAATGCCAAACAGGACTCAACTCACCACTTGACATGGCCAGAACAGCCACCGAGACCACAAGCATCAGCCTCCTGCGGGAACTAGGCGTCTTGAATATTTCCAGATAGCCCATTTTCTTGCCGTTCAATCGCTCCCATTCGATCATATCTATGATACCTCGGTGTTGAGCCACTGTTTCTGGGTGGGTGATGTCAGAATCGCTATGCGTTGACGCAATGGATATAAGCGCATCGTGCACTCGCCCGCGGTGTGCTAACCATCGCGGAGACTCCGGAACAAAGAACAGGATTATCAGGCACAGGATACTAAAGATGGCCTGGAGGAGGCACGGAACTCTCCAGGACCAGGACCCGGATATATCAGCGGTTCGATAGGTCACTCCCGCGGCAATCAAGGCACCTGGATCTCAACTTAGTCATTAATTGGAGTGTGGTATGGAGGTCCCTTGCTGACCGACGTAGTATACTGTGTAGACGAAGCTCAGCCCCGCGGCACGATGTCGCTTGGGAAGCGTTTCAGCCAGCCATCTATAGATCATAAGCCTAGATCGTATATCGCATGAACCACAGAAATCAGGGATAGTCACGTTGACGAAGCGATTGACGAGGTGCCCGCCCCGGCTCCCAGCATTATGCGCCCAATGATGAACATGACGACTTCCTGAGCGGATGACATCAAGGCGACGCCAATGAGTTTGAGGAAGACTGATATCAAGACCCCTGTACGGCGGCCCACACGGTCCACGACTGGTCCCATGAAAGTCGACACAATCGCCCAGCCCAGAAACGTCGAGGCGGAATTCAGCGACTTTGTTGCGGTCGTGAGCTGCAGGGTCTCGGTATACGAAGGCATGATGTTAATGCCGTTTCTGGAGTGAAAGTTGAGCGACCTTTGAATGCAAAGGATGGGACTGCAGCAATTACATGAGGGCAGAGTCGTATCCGGTAGTCTGTTTAGAGGCACGTCAGCTGGTGGGTATTTCAACTGTGGTTAGAACATCTCCACATACCGTTGCAAAGATGCACGAGGACAGGATCAAACAGGCGATCGTGATGGAGCTCGACTTGTGCACTTGCAGTGGGCCTCGAGCTCCGTTGAAGAAGGCCATGGTCAGTATTTTACGTGAAGCCTGCCGGCTGAGATAATTTTCCCAATTTGCTCAAATGCCAGAAAGAGTCTTTATATATCCCACAGAACGGGAGGAACTAGGAAGTAGCTGCGGCGATAGACAGATACCCCAGACTCCAATCCCACTACTCTGGAGTAGGCTGCTGTATATTCCCCTCTATTGGGAAGCGAGGCACTGTGAGATGACCCTGTTGGAGTAGATCCACCATCCCCACTTAGCCTGCCACAATAGAATGAGATTCATATCCCTTATCATTGCTCCCTTATCTTAAGCAAGAGAGTCTGAAAGACAGCCCTGCAATCTCTGGGTCCCTATTCGCTTCATGCCGCTTCAATCTTCGCAAGATGCTACAAGGCATGCAGGAAGGTATACGCGCAGACGGAAAGAGGACGCAAACCAGAGGATACAAGGCTGTGGAGCCAGCCGGGAGAGCCAATCACAGCCATATCATTATCGCATCCCAGATGGTGGGGTAAGTGGTTCCGGAAACTGTCGAGATAAGCCTCAGCTCCTGTTCGACTATCGTTATCAAGCCGCTCGCCGACACGCGTGGAGTTGCTCTATGTCGTATTTCTGTTCCGTACCGTCATGTCCCTAGCGCTATCCATCAGGGTTGTTTCGTATATTTCCACTGCTTCCATATTCTGACGGACTATCGCCCTCGAATAAACATTCTTGTCAAAGCACCGTCAACAGTTAACATGATGTCAGTCGCGCACGAAGCACAGGACTTCATCTATCCATCTATTCCAATCCTCACGGAGTGAGTTTATTCACATAGCAGCTGCCATCACAACAGCCCAGCGCTAATCCCACTCCCGCAGAACAAGTCCTTATAACGATTTCCGCGACCAACTAAAAAAGGAAGGCTATGCTGTGATCAAATCCGCTTTGCCCAGGGACCGTGCCGCGGCCTACCAACAGAAGGCGTTTCAATGGCTGAACTCGTTCAACACGGCCCTAGACATCTCTAACCCCTCCACCTGGAGAACTGACAACCTCCCCGCGATGAATGGTGTGCGCCTTTTCCACGCATATGGGGTTGCCCACGAGAAGTTCATGTGGGACGCACGCATGGAGCCTGGCGTTCTCTCTACCTTTGCCAAGCTCTGGGGCACTTCTGAGCTCCTAGTCAGTTTCGACTGTCTAAACGTCACATTCCCGAATATGCCCGATCTACCCGCACGCCAGCCATGGCAGCACGTTGACCAGAGCCCTAACAAGCGCGGGCTGCACTGTGTGCAGGGGATTATCAATCTTTCCTCTTCAGGTCTACACGACGGCGGCCTAGTTGTCTACCCAGGTTCCCACCTCCTACACGACGAATTCTTCAACGCACACCCAGACCGCGCGGGACGCCAATTCCGGAAAGACGTTTACCTCTTCCCTGAGGCAGAGCTGGCGTGGTTTGAAGAGCGTGGACTGCGCCCGCATAAGGTGTGTGCTGAACCCGGCGACCTCATCCTCTGGGACTCGCGCACGATACACTATGGCTCAGACCCTACGGAGAAAGGGACCCAGATTCGCACGGCTATCTACGCAACGTATATGCCTGCTTCATTGGCGACTACAGACCAACTGGATAGGAAGAAGAAGGTCTTTGAGGAGTATGCGGCGACGACGCATTGGCCCTTTGAACACATTGAGCCTGGGTCGAGGAGAGCGTTGCCGTTTCTTAGCAATGGTGAGGTTGATCCGCTGGTTACGGAGAGGAATAAACCGCTTGAGATGCCTGAGCTGTCAGATGCACTGCTGAAACTGGCTGGCGCGTTGGCGTACTAGGGTGCGAGTGCTCATCTGGGAGATTGTTGTGAAAATGTACTAGCTAAATCTACCCGTGATCGCCCGATTGCCAGACGGGCTTGCCCAGAGTCGGATACATAGTGTAACATTCCAATCGTATCAGATCGGACGGACTAGTATTACACACTGACTCCAAAAGTGAGCCAGCCTTATCTCCCAAGAAAAGTGGGGGCGCATACGTCCGGGGCCATTTAGCCCACCCTACCTTCCCCATGATCGAATCTTAAAGCGTTCCACCTCTCTCCTGGGCACACAGTACAGACTATGAAGAGACACTACTGCACCGTTCCAGGATGCGGCAAGTCGTTCTCACGACCGTCCCATCTACAGCGCCATGCGCTGAACCACTCAACCTCGCTGTGGGCATGCAGTCGCTGCACTGCTAGTTTCAAGCGCCAGGATCTCCTGGGTACGTATTGACCATGGTTGCCGTTTTGAAGGTGATACTGTGGGTACCTCAGCAGTAGCACGATAATAATGAACTATAGAACGTCATCAGGCGCGCCATGCGGCGAAAGACAAGGGAGCTGGAGGAGCCGGACGGGGACTCCTGGCGACCAAGAACAAATTCCTTAATCGGAGTATGGCTCAGGAGCAGCCGTCAGGATTACGCGGTAGCGAGGAAGCCCCTGTCAATGGCCGTCGGGTCCACGAGGATCGTGCCGACAGTTTCCAGGACCTTACAGAGCAAAATAGGAGCCAGGCACTGTTGTTACAAGCAGACACGATGCTGTCTGAAGATGGGTCGCATACAGGGAGCCGTGCATCCATGAATGAACTAGACCTAGACGCGGCCGAGGCTGTAAACACGTTCCATGATTTCACGCCTGACGCGCCGCAGACCGATCTATGTGATCAGCCTACCAGGCAGTCGCCCAGCGACATCAATGCGTATCTGTCACTTATGCCCCCTGGTACTGAGCTCCTCAAAAGTATTGCTAGGTATGGTGAAGGCTCACTACCAGCAGGCACCATTGACTGTCGTCGTCCCCGAGGTTCATTGCACCCCTCGGGGCCTCTACATGCCACGGCGTTGGATGAAAACCGCGTAGCATCTGCTCATTGCACCACAAGTCATCCACTCTCAGGCGACGATCTGTTAAATAGGCCCACCCAAGAGTCCCAAGATGCGTCCCCAACATCCCCGGCAACCCCAGCCCGATCATATTCGAGTGGGTCCTCAGTCGCCGCCAGCCATTCAACTTTCCCGCCATCTCCAACTATACATACATCAGCTCGAAGATTCCCAATCCCGCAGCAGAAGCTTAACGAGCTCGCTGATCTCGTGGCCGAGATCCGCCCTGTCCTCCCAGGCGGGCGTGTCATCGAGCCTAACCTCCCAGGCGGCTTGACGCCAGACAACATGCAAATCTATCTCTTCCTCTTCTTCGAAAACTTCAACACCTCGTATCCGCTCGTCCATCTCCCGTCCCTCGACATCTGCAACCTCGATCCCATCGTGCTCCTCTCGTTCATTATCATGGGCGCCACATATAGCGACAAGGAAGTGCACCAGCTCTCGGTGTGCATGTACGACGCGATCATCCCGTATATCTTCAGCGGCCTGCTGAGCAGTAGCGTGCCGGACCTGGCAATCCTGCAGGCGTTTATGGTGCTCGAGTGTTATGGCATGTATAGGGCGGGGCCTCAGCAGCGGGAGAATGCGATGCTTATTCACTCGCTATTGTTAAATGTAAGCTTGTCGATCCATTGTATATCTAGCCCTGTCAGTTGTGGACGACTACAGGACTTATACCATATTCTTGCCCTGCCAGTCCATAATCAGAGTCTCACGATACCACGTTCGCGCATGCATCACTCTACCCAGCCGTTTGGCTTTTACAGAGAAGGACTGGCTGGAGTTTTCCTACGCAGAACAATACAAGCGGTAAGTCGGGCTATTTCACTGTACCAGATCATGAGCATGCAGACATAGAAACCGGGCTGATAGCGAGTGAACCAAGGTTGATCATGTTCTTCTTCATGTGGGACACGCAAAACGCAGCCTGTTACTCGATCATGCCCAACATCTCGACTCAATCCCTGCATCTCGGTCTCCCATGCTCCAGACAGGAATGGGAGGCCAAGAGTGAGGACGAGTGGAAAGAAGCAGCAACGACAGCCACCCACGGAGAAGGAGGAGAAGACCAAAATTCCTGCACGTTCCTCGGCCTCGTCGAGGTATTTCTCGACGCGACATACCGCGAGCTACCACGATCGTATGAAATGCTTGATTTTTCGCTTGCCCTACACGGGTTGGTCTCCATCTGCAACGACCTCATCCGCTTCGACCGCCGGTCGCAGGACTTCACCATGCTCCGTACGCAGCAGAGCATCTGGTCCAGCGGCCGCGAGCAGATGGCTTACGCGCTGTCCTCGTGGAAAGCGAAATATGAAGCCTACACCATGGATGCGATGCGGGAGATGACGACAAAAACACAACCCTCCCCATCCGGGGCCTCTTCCTCAACCCCGGGCGACGGCAACGACGGTGATGAGAACAACAACCGCTCCACTAGCCAATTCCAGTGCGACAACTCGGGGCTGTATGCACTCTACCACACCGCGCACATCGTGCTGAACTGCGAGATCCGGCACCTGCAGATCGCCGCGGGGGCAAAAGCGCTCTTCGGCCACACCGTCACGCACGCGGACTATGCGGAGAGCTGTGAATGGGTGCGCCGGTGGCTGCGCGACTCGGGAGACTCGGCGAGCCGTGCGGCGTGGCATGCCGCGCAGCTCTTCCGCGAGGGCATGCTTAGTGCGAAGATCTGGGACGGGAACCGCATCTTCCATTACCCCTGGTGCCTGTATATCGCCACGCTTACCTGCTGGGCGTACCACCGGTTTGGGGGTGAGATGGAGGCTACACCAGATCCTACTACAACCTCTTCCCTAACTACCGTTATCACTAGTAACCGCAAAATTTGCGACTCGAAAACGTGTCCCGCGCAGACGGAGACCATGAGAAGGCGCTCGCGGCCTTCGATGCACCATCTTATTGCCACCATGGCCTCGATGACTCCTGCTTATATGAACACGTTGATGGGAAAATGCTGCACGCATGGCCTGACTATCGAGATGACAAAGTATCTACGGCGGATACGGTGGACGGCGGCGTATGAGGCGATGAAAGTGCTGGAAGGGCTGTCTAGGCCGGGTAGAGGTGCAGAGGAATAATGCACTACAGGACTTCTTTCCTTGCTTTTGATGACTCAATGGTATGAATAACGATAGATCTAGCTCTAATCCACGCAGCTTATGCTCCTTACAATCTACAAACCCCTCCCCGCACAGCCACGTACTCCGGCCCCAACTGGTCAACCCGCGTGACACCAAGCAGCGTCATCGCCGTCTCAACCTCGTGTCTCAAGATGTGAATTGCCCTATCCACACCCTCCTCTCCAAGCGCCAGCGCGTACAAGAACGGCCGCCCAATCCCAACGGCCCGTGCACCCAGCGAGAGAGCCTTGACAACATCCGTCCCTCGGGTCACGCCTCCGTCGACAATCACATCGCATTTTTCGAACACGTACGGACAGTGGCGGCGGATCTCAAGCAGAGTCTCGATTGCTGCCGGTGCACCGTCGAGTTGCCGGCCGCCGTGGTTCGACAGCCATGGATGCACATTGTACTCTGCGCAGAGCGCCGCATCCTGCCAGCTTTGGATCCCTTTGATCGCGATCGGGAGGTCAGTCAGGCCTCGCAGCCAGTTGAGTGCTGAGATCCAGTCGAAGGAGGTCCAGCATGCTCTGGATCGATTCAGGTGAGAATTAGCAGTTTGTTCCCTTTCAAATTCAATGCTCCAGACAAAGTGAGATTCAAATACTCACCCGCGCTGCGCACTAATCCCTGCAGAACTGCGTCTCCCTGGAGTATCCACGATGCTCATCCGAATATCGCGCTCCCTCTTCCCCGGCCAAATCGCATCAACCGTCAGCGCAATCCCCCGGTACCCGAGGGCAACCGCCTCCCTGACCTCCGCCTCGCTGGCAGCAAGGTCCGCTTTGGCATACAGCTGCCAGAAGAGTGTCTGGTTTGGCCCTCGCGCCTGTGCGACCTCCCGCTTCGTGCACCCGGCCATGTTGCACACCCAGTGCAGGGCGCCATGCTTGGCCGCCGCCTTGGTCATGAGCGTCTCGCCCTCAGCGTGTGCCAGCTTTCCGCCGCCGGCTGGGGCGATGAAGAAGGGTAGGTAGAAGCGGGAGCCTAGAATTGATGTTGAGAGGTCGACGCCGCTTATGCTTGTGGGAGTGGCAGCGACATTCGCAGGGGGAAGTGGCAGGGGACGGAGGACGCGCGGTCGGAAGCGAACAGTTCGCCATGACTTGCGGTTCCAGTTCGTGGTGTGCTCGTCGTCTGCACCGGCTTTGAAGACTGCATGCGTACGTTAGTATCTTAGATGAACTCTACAGTCGATTTCTTCTTTGCGGACGCATGGGATGTTCACAAACTCACACGCAAACGCTTGGGGTGTCAGGTGGTGGCGGGCAGCGGACTCGAAATCGTCGATGCTTACGACTGAGCCAAGGGCTGCTGCTGCCTCTTCAAGCGAGCTGGCGGAGCTCTGCTCCTTCTGCTCACCAACCTCTCTTGAGACGCGCCCTAGAACACATCTGTCGGAGATGGAACCCCGTAGTCAGCCCAGCACATTTACATTGGAGATTCTTGCTAAAATAAAGAAAGAAACCGGTGACATACTGTGGTGCAACATGTTTCTCAATGACAATATCACTGGAGTGAATGCTCTCAAAGGCCCGTGTCGCGTCCTTCCCGGCGTATTTCAAGATCGCCGCTGATCCGCCGGGATGCTTGTCGAGGAACGTCGTCAGATCATACGCCGTGCCGTGCAGGATGACCAAGCACTTGTCCTCGTCGCGCGCTGTTTTGGCGAGATCGGACCTTGATAGAATAATTTCATTAGCTCACATTCTTATCGGACCTACATATTTGTTTTTGTCTCCTGGGGGTGTAACTACTGGGGATGGAGGGGCATGCCGCATCCACGCAGTACTTACCCAGTCAACATGATTGTTCTTAGGACGAATGCATAGACCGTTACGCGGATAAGAATTTGCAATAATATGGATAAATACGCAAGTATATACGCAATCTGTCATCCGCCTTCGTGTGCACCACCCAACCACATAGGTGGCGAAAGTGGTACAGCGAGCCCCGCCCCCAACCAAGGACTTACGACGGGTTCAGGGCGTATCTGAGTCATGGAAAAGAAGGGGAAAGGATGCGCCGACCTTATGATTGCGAAATAACAGAAGTCAGAGGACCAAGAAAAGACATCAACGCCTTGCACACTCACTGCACAGCACATCGCACCCCTGACACCATGGACCAAGTGTTTGCCAAAATTGCTGCCAATACAACCAAATTTGAATTAGGTGATGAAGAGGTATTCATAGGTGGCTTTCGTATTGCAAAACGGAGAATGTGCTGATGGAACTGTGATGTTGCTAGGAATGGCGCAAGCTGTACGAACCCTTCTACGAAGCCCCCTCGCCCAACGTGCGCAGAATCCGCGATGAGAGGTACGGTCCTGCAGAACGGAATCGACTAGACGTGTACGTTCCAATCAACGATAAAACTCCCGGCAAGCCGGTGCTGGTGTTCGTCCACGGCGGAGGGTTCTTCTCCGGCGATAAAGCATGGAGCGAGAAGGTATGCGTGTCTCCATCTCGTTGTACCAGCGCTGCAGATGAAGACTCGGCTTTCTTCTTGCTGGGACACTGGCTGATCCAATACGACTGACAGTGCTGGGCGAATATCGGAAACTTCTTCGCGCGCCACGGGATTGTCGTTGTGATCCCCAATCACCGGCTCGTGCCTGATGTGCAGTATCCCGGGGGCGCCGAGGACATGCAATTAGCCCGCGAGTGGATTCACCGGAATATCGGTCTGGACGCGTACGGCAGCGGCTCCGTCGACAAAGTTATTCTGTGCGGGCACTCGTCCGGGGCCGCCCATATTGCTTCCAATCTCTACGCTGCCGGTAAGCTCCCGCTTAACCTCTACCGTTTCTTTCTGTCTTGATGGGAGGTTACACCCGGAAATGGATAGTAGCAACTAATACCTGTTTGCCCACGCAGACGATTCAAGCAGACAACCTGCAAGAGATCCACTTTCGCCGCCAGTCGCGGGAGTGATGTACTTCAGCCCTCCGTTCTGGTTCGATAACACGCGCCCAGTCCGACGGAGGACGCTGGAGCAGTATTTTGGGTCGCACGACGAGGAGACCTGGGGGGTGCGTCTTTTCTTTGTTCCAATACCCCTCTTACCTTTCCTTTCTGACGACATTTGGTGGGCTAATCTCAAGATACTCTTATAGCCTGTTTCCCCGCTTGGTCTTTTCAGAGGCCTTCCTGATACCTCGCCCGTCCTGTCAGTTCAAATCAGGTCAATTGTCCCGAATTGAGAGCCCGCCTTGCTAACCAGAAAACTTCGTATAGTGATTCTGGTCTGCTACCGGTTTATATTGGAACAGTCAAGTGGGAAGTGTATGTTTTTTTTTCCTTAGTGCCTTGACCGTGTTGACTAGAATGAACAACAGAAAAGAAGCCACAGACGCAGCGATTGCTTTCTTCAACGAATACCGCGCAAGGAGCCGGCCAAAGGGCACGCTGCCCATCTTCCATGTCCTCGACAGACACAATCATCTAAGGTAAAGTCTAGTTCATCGCGTGCCCCAAAACCCAGACGAGTAGCCAGCTGGCTTCAATGTCCACTTTACTCAAGACAGGGCAGAGAGCTAACACGCATGTCTCCATCTTGAAGCAACATCCTGTCCATCGGAACCGAGGATACGGCGCAGGCGGCGATGATTCTTGACTTCGTCGCCCGCTGTGCTGAAGCAATTGACCTGAAGGGTATGAGCTGTCAACCCTCAAGCACCGCCAATGTCTCTCAATGAGACTTATGACTCTAATTCCCTTTCGTGTAGCGTCCGGTCAGTCCGCCGCATTGGCTACGGAAACTATCTACAACACCCGCTCCCATCTCTAGAAAGGTCCGGAATGAGAATTAGATTCGGGGACATTACTTGGACTTGACAACTGCAGACATACTAGTATAATCTTCCAATAGATATAGGATTTACTCATTTGATTGTGCAGCCGAAGACTGCACTATTAATCTAATTTGTCTGAGCGAAGCCGCTTGAGATCATAGCCTGCCATCACTACTAAGCGTAAAACATTGCATCGAAACCAAAAGACGTCAGCCGTAATAACGAAAGCAAGACTATCAACTGTCCCTGGGGTAAGTTAAGATAGATTCACGACTTCAAGCAGAAGAAAGAGGCCACCTTTTTAGGTATGCACAGCAAAGACCCCTCTTCGAGCCCAGCCCCTGATGACTCCTGGACAGCCATCTCACGCCTGGCTGAACTCTACATTTGGCCGAGCGCAGAATTGCTGGGGTTCTCGGCGTTGGGTCGATCGGACTGATCGAGATTGTCCCACCCACCGCGCTACGTAGGTAGTTCAAGGGACATGCACATGTACCACTTTTCTTTGCCAAGAGAGAAAGTTGGCACCACATGTCGCAAGGCGGACTCACTCGTCCTGGCCTCGGCCTAAGAACTTGACCGGGGCAAGATATAAACGTTGGTCGAGGACCTCGCCAAGCGCCATTGTTCCTCGCCAGGCCTAGCACATTCAAAAGTAAACTTATCCTAACGAGATCTATTGTTCCGCCCACCGAAGCTATGGCTAGCCGTACCATTCCCGCAATCTCTTTAAAAGGTATCTAATCAGCCCAGCGGTCTGAGGCGCTCGAAACGCTGACAGCAAGCAAACAGACTATGAGAGCCGACGCGAAGAAATCACAAAGCAGCTCGTTGAAGCCGCGGAGACAGCGGGCTTCTTGACTCTAATCGACCACGGCATCACGGTGGACGAGATCAACGCGCAGTTCGCTCTTAGCAAAGCTTTCTTTGACCTGCCAATCGATATCAAGGCAAAAATTCCGCATAATCTCACCACCAACAACGGGTGGGAATACTACGTGAGCACCTCTCTTGTCTTCTTGTCGGTGTGACGTACAATGAGTATCCTAATGATGATGGCCGTCTGTCGTAGTCTCAAATCCGGCCCAGCACCGGCGTCCCCGACCAGAAAGAATCGTTCTGGCTCCAGCGAAACTCCGAATGGCCCAGTGATGACGATGTTCCCAGTTTTAACAGCACTACTCGAAAGTTCATCGCCAAATGCGAAGACATTTCGAACAAAGTCTGTACGTGCCACCCCGCTAACCACGCGTGTAAGAAAAAGAATTCCACAGCTCACTCCCCGATTTCCTTAATAGTGACCTGTTTCTCCATCGCCCTTGGCTTTCCCGAAGACTACTTCTGCAAAGCCATGGACACCACGCAGCCTGACAACCTCACCCAGCTCCGTCTCCTGCACTACCCTGCCTCGCACAACGCCACCGCCGCCGAGGGTTCCTGGCGCGCCGGCGTGCACACGGACATCGGCTGTCTCACCCTGCTGTTCCAGCGGGATGGCGAGGACGGCCTAGAGATTTGCCCAGGGAGGGAAAGCCACTCGAGCTCCGCCCGTGCTACCGACAACAGCTCGTTTTTCCCGCTCCCTGCTGAGACGGGGCCGATTGTGGTCAATATTGGTGATATGCTAAGTATGCCGGCTACTTTGATTGTCCCCTCTGCACTCGCTTATCCCGGAATGTTTTGTTTCGCTAATATATTATCTTTCTCCCACAGTGGCCTGGTCCGACGACCGACTGAAAGCGAATTTCCACCGCGTGCGTGCGAAAGACGTGGGCTACTCGCCAGATCGGTACTCCATTGCGTATTTCAACACCGGGCGGAAGAATGTCATCATGCAGGGGCCGTTGAAGAAATAGTGAGTGAGAAGAAAGCTAGGCTGGGATCCGAGTTATTCTTTGATTTTTGATCGTTAAGGACTCTTGGAACTGACGCCTGCCTTCTCTTTCCAGCCCCGCCATCACTTGCAACGAGTACTTCCTTCACCATACCAAGATTCAATTTGGGTATGTATTTCTTTTCGTCTGCTTTTTTTTGTTTTCTTTTTCTTGGGTCTCAATTCGGTTCTCGGTTAGGCAAGGCTGACACACACCTGTCGAACTCTTAGATACAATGCGAAGAAGGGAGAAGAGGAGTCCACAGCTGGAAACCCCGTCACGCCGGAGGTGGCCATTGTTGCCGCGGCTTAGTAGCATTTGGGATGGCCTGTGATGCCAGGGTAGAGTTTTCATGATCGATTTTCAATAAGAGAAGCAAGTTCTGTGCTGTCCTGGTAGTATACTCCGTGTTTTTACATGTGCATGGCTACAAGTGTCTCTTAGCCTTATCAGGCCTAGACGAGCTGAGTACATCAAAATGAACAGACTCGTCGCGAACCTTTTAATATCCCTCAAGTAAATAGGTAAGGACTAAGCTAGAGCAACGAGCGCTTCTACACCTGTCTACATAGTAGATGTCCAGCTAAACTGTAGAAATAAAAGATTATACTGTAAAGATTACCGGCATTATCTACTTACAATTAAATTTGATAAAAGGAAGGGGCCTAGAGGATAATATTCTTCAATTGGAAATTTATCGACAGGCTATTTTTGTGAATACCTAGCTAGACAAGGTATATTTGCATGATATTGTGCCCCTGATATATCTACTTGCTCTTAGTGAAACTAGAGAAAATGTAGTAATATAGCTGTACAAGGTCATGGATCAGAATAGCAGGTAGACCATGGAATAGATACATCTAAGTTCTCATTGTCATAGGACAATGTATTCCAAACAATGTCAAATCCACCCACCTACAACACATACGTAAAATCCAATCCCCTATCTCCCTCAAACCCATTCGAGACCTTCCCCTCCCCCCGCAGCCGTTCCTTCTCGGAATTCCGCCTCTTCAGCAGGAAAAACACAAAGATGATATTCAGACCCGCCAAGACCTCAAAAGCCAGTGACACCCCATTCCCAATCTGATATCTGGGGCCATCGGAGGACGGATACAGCTGGGGAGCGATAAGGGACGAAATGCCGGACAGCGACGTGAAGAGCGCAACTCCAACTGATCGCTTGTAATCTGGGGCGAGGTTCGTGGTCACCCAGGTAAGAATTAGGGCGTTGTACGAGTATATGCCGGAGCAGCATAGGAACATGGCGAAATACCCAGCTCCCGGGATTGGGGTCACGACGCTGATAAGGTAGCCCACGACGACGGGGACGGGGGTGACCATGAGGAATTGCGCGCGCTTGTTGAGTCGGTCGGAGAGGAAGGTGACGATGATTAGGACTAGAGCGCCGGTTCCGTAGACGGGGATGGTGAGATAGTTTGCTTGTAGGCTGGAGAACCTATTTAAGCAAACAGAAAGAAGTTAATAGGAGAAAGGTCACTCCATGTTTATGGCAGGAGTTCACATACCCAAGGCCATTGATGATTGTGGGCAGAAATATGCCAAACCCAAAAATGGCAATAGACGAGGAGAAAAAGCAGACAGCGGACAGATAGACGAACGGATCCCAAAGAGCCTCCTTGACCCATTTGGAATCGAACTCGTCACTACCTTTGTAGACGATATCCCTCTGTTTCCGAACCTGCATGACAGCCTTCTCCTCTTCGGTAAGAAACCACGCAGTCTCTGGATTTCGAGGAAATGTTAACCAACAACATCCCCCGAGAACAACTGAGATCGACCCCTCAATGATAAAGAGCCATCGCCAGGGCTCGAGTCCCCTCCCGCATGCCCATAAGTTGGATCCCGTATGCAATCAGGCCACCAAACGCACCGGAGGTCACGTTCGCCAGATAAACAAGAGCCACCCTTTTTGATGTGCCTTGTCGCTCGTAGATTGTCGAAAAGATGAATGCCAGACCTGGAGTAAGACCGGCTTCAAAGGCACCGAGTAGAAGGCGCACAACCACAGCCTGGGCGTAGTTTTGAATGAAGCCAGTGCAGAGAGTCACAACACTCCAAGCAACCATTGCTAGGGCAAGCATCCGATTCGCTCCCCACTTCTTGATTGCCATTGTCCAGGGGATCTCAAAGATGATATAGGTCGCTCCGAACAATGTACTCAGGTTGTTGAACTCCAAGCCCTTCAGATCAAGATCCTCCACCAGACCAAAGACTTTTGCATTGCCTGCGCATCGCTAATTAGCGTTGAAAGAAGAAAAAAAGATGGGGCACCTCGTATACCAAGATTGCTACGATCTAGATAGGCAAGGCAAGCGAGAAGAAATAACTGAGGCATGGCATATCGATCGAATTTGCGATAGATCTGCTTCTGCATGACGGGATCAATATAGAATTCCGACCGTGCAATTCCCACGTCGGCTTCCCCATGTTGATCAGCGGCCAACTCGGCAGACAGCGACTCAGATCTGTCCTTCTTTGAATTGTCCATTTCAGTGTATGTTGGTGATAAACTTCCAATATAGGATTAGACTTGTTACCATCCGTAGTTCTCGCAGGCCGCAAATACGAGTTTATAACACTGCTATCGTGGCATCGCTTTCCACAGAATTGGAATGAGTGTACCACTTTCCATATCTGCGCCTGGATATTGAACCTATCAGCATAGATAAGTGGGGTAGTCTGCACCTATCACATTGCTCTGAAATGTGACTCTCTCTAATGATTTATCCACTCACAAGGTATCTAACTAGTTATATACATGAACCACTTATTAAGCCACCTACATGTTCTTTTATCTATTATGCAAGTTTATATGATGACTTAAGGACAGGTAAGCGACTGGACGCCCTGTTGCCAACAGTCTGTAGTCATCTATGCTAGGTAGAATATGAGCGAAAGGGTCCAAGCCATGCAGTCCGTGGTAGCCATTGTTACCTACCATCCTCCGCCGTGCTGCGGTGCGGAGAATAGCATATCCAACAAACACTGCCTATATATCAGCAAATTTGGATCCAATCCATTAACACAATCTCGACAGTACCGCGTCTCGCAATCCTAGAGTCTAGACCTGCGCTGCCACTAGTCACCCTCAGTCTTTCTTCCTACTTCCACCTCCGCCTGCGCCTGGACCCAACGCCCGCCTTCGCGCAATCTCCTCCATAATCTTCTCCCTCCTCTGCTCCGCAACAAACATCCGCGGCCCTTTCCGATACGCACCGAGGACCACAACAATCGCTACAGCGGAAACCGCCACCGCAGCCACCATATCATTGTGAAAAGCCTCCGAGAACGCGCGGTGCACGGCGCTGTGCTGCGCCGGCGAGAGCGGTGTCCCGCCGTGCCCGAGTGTCTCCTGTTCGTCTGGCGTCAGCACCCCGGTGAGAAACTCGCTCGTTTTTCTGTTGAGGAAGATGGTTGAGGTGGAGATTCCCAGGCTCCCGCCAAGGATGCGGAGTTGGGCGATTATGCCTTGGGCGGGCGCTATTGTTGGGTTAAGATTATAATTTATTAGCCTTTGTAGCATGGGGTTGGAGGAGTAGTTGAGGAAAGTGCGATCCAAACAAAACCCCAGTCATTAAACGGGGAAGAACGCCCGCATGCCTGGGGAGCATATGGAAAGTACGACCAAGTCTGGTATCCGTGGTTACTACCAGCCGTAGATTCGCGAGCGCCAAAGAGCTCCTTCCTGATTCGTATGTATACACTGAACAGGAAGCCAGGGTAATTCGCAGTGCCAGATTGAGAGGAAGCAGCAGGACGTCATACTCACCATAATCCACAATCGCAACCTCAAACGAAGCAAGCATCGTCGCAGCCGAAACACTCAACCCAAACCCCATCCCCGCAAAGACAATGAGGCCCATCGCCCTCGCATCGTCACCCGAGTAATGCACGAGCGTAAGTAATCCGGTGCCCATCGTCATGAAACAAGGGCCCGCAAGCATTGTCTCGAACAGATAATTCTTCGTTCTACTCAGCCGGCCCGCAAGCATGCCCCCGGTGGCCGTGGCGCCTAGCATGGGAAGCAGCATGAGACCAGCGACCAACGGACTTTTGTCACTTACGACCTGTGCACGCATCGGGAAGGCGTAGGTTAGCATGAAGTAGGGATAGCCGATTAGGAGCGTGGAGAGCGCGGCGGCGGCGTAGGCTCTGTTGTGGAAGAGGGTTATGGGGAATATCAGGGCTAGGTGCATATTCTTTTTTAAGGTGTGGTCCACGAGGTAGCCCCAGACTGCGAGGGCAATCCAGAAGAGGATGCCGATGGTCAGTGGGGCGATGAAGGCCACGGTAGCCCATACGCTCGTGGGGTCTGGGGATTCGCCCGCGTTCTGAAATTGGAAGACGACGAAAACGGCGGCAGCGATGATGAGGACGGAGCCGACGTAGTCGAATTCCCTCCAGGATCGTCGTGTTGTCGAAGGCAAATGTTCTGGTTTGGGCCAGGCGAGGAGGAAGATGGCCAAGGAGACGAGGCCGATGGGGCCACTAGCAAGAGTTAATAACCACATCTCATGTCAATTCTCTAAGTAGTCCCCAAGAAGCAGAAGTCTGGTTGCTAGCAGGCGTACTTTATCCAAAAGATCCACCTCCAGGTGGTATAGTGCGTCAAGAGGCCTCCTAGTATGGGACCCAGGACGCCCGGCCTGGCGATTGCGATGCCTAGAAAACTACAGCACTCGGGTGAACTGACATAATCAGGCTTCTGGGCAGCGGCTGGCTGGCTACCTTTGCGGGAAATGCCCGACTACTTGGACATAGATCATAGATAACCTCAGGTAATCCGAGTAAAGGGTTTGTGGTGGAAGCTCCATGCTGAATAGGTCGAGTATCTATTTCTGGTATCCCGCCAGACACCAAGAGGTCAAATTGAGGTACTCCAGTCAGGTAACGCCAGACATATTGTATCACCGCACTATGCGGCGCATCGGACGAGCATCTGCAATTCAATCAAGCCATTCCAGCACTCCAGAAGCACCTTGACTGCCATGACTTGCTCCATTGAGAGACTGTACTGCAGCAGCTTGCGGAAGTTTGTCCTCATCTTAAACCAACCCCCCCCCCTCCCAAAAAAAAAGAAACAGAAACACTAGCTCCACATAGCTCTCGCAAAGCCACCGCGATTTGATATCGGGGAAAGGTGAATTTCTACCACAGAAGGAGGAGCGAACCTTGGACATGGTAAATCGCAGCCTGCTACGGTTCCTACCTGTGATATATTTTCTTATCAACATGACCAGTACTATTAGGGGAGTGCCTTAGCCCTTAGAAGACGCCATACCGATGTTTGACACCTTTTACTAACGCGAAGGGGCGCTGATTTATACAGCTCAGTACAGCTAAGCCCGCTTTTAGAACCACACCTCGACAGGAGCTTCTTATTAGACACGGCCTTACTTGGCTTGTATATGTTGACGGTCTAACAGATCAGATGGGAGGTTCTACCAATCAGGGGCTTTATTATTATTTAATGTTCCTGCCCAAGAGCTCCAGAATAGCCCACAGATTTTGTATCGCGAAGTTAATCTCCGGGATGCCCGCATTCTCCCAGCTATTAACCCAGCCCATATTATGACGAAACAAGGCATTGAGATACCGCCGGTCGTGGCCCGTGTCCGTCGGCCGCAGGGGTCCTCGTCCGGGTAATCCTGACGCGAAAGGGGAGCCTATCCTGTTCCGAGCGAAGAATGCATTCATCATCTCGATTTGGAACCATATCCGGTGATCCGGTTTGTTCGAGGCCGCCTGGATGTACCTGGATCAACGCATTCTGGGCCTTTATGTCGGAGTACGCGAACTTCCCATGCAAGAAGTCAATTCCTATATCATCTCTACTTCGGTAAGGCCTAATACATACGACCACAGGGTGTGG
>JOMC01000096.1:23496-99994 GCA_000812125.1 Aspergillus ustus
AATGGGGGGCTCGCAATTTCGCTATCCACTCAAGGCCGACCCTTTACATACATAGGTATAGGGTCTGAAATAAAGTAGTGGTTACAGGTCAGCCGGAGGGTTGATTTCCAAAGTTACAGGTGGAAAGGCGGCCATTTCTGGTGCCAAAAGCAGCCAATTTTCGGGTTAATTTCACAGGTCCTCATATTCTAGTTGTAATCTTCCCCCTTTTTTTGTTGAGTAATCTTTTTATATTGTGAATAATCTCTGTTTATCCTACCACCTAGCTCAGTAATCTATATATATCTAAATCATTTTCATGTGTCTGGGAGAGTATAAAACCTTGCTAGCCCCTGGCTGCTTTGTGCACCTCTCGCTGCTCCTTATCTTAAACATACACACACACACACAAACTTGGACATTCTCTCATCATGAAGCTCTCCCAGCTCATCCTCACCTCCCTCGCCATCGCCGTCAACAGCACAGCGGCCGTCAAAATCTTCACCGGCGAGCAGATCAACGACGGGGTGAACTATGCCCTTGCCTGGAAGCAGGATCCCTGTCGAACCGGTCGTCTGCTTGCCCCCGTCTCTCAGAGCCCCTGCGAAAGGAGCTTTTGGATTGACAACGTGGATTGTAAGTTTTAAGGTCTTAGTCTTGCTCTCTTGATCTGCCCAGTAAACTTACATGGGAATATACGATAATTAATAGACCACCTTGGATACTGCGGCACTGATGATTTCGGGCTGTACAAGGCCGACGGCTCGCGAGTTGGTGCATGCACCCGGGTCAAGGACCAGAAATACAGCTGTCAAGGAGCGGAACATGATGTTATCAGGCACTGGGAATGTAAGGACTAAACGAAACGAAACGGGCCCTACCGATACCTATTTAATGGAGGAGTAAGTGACTATCCCTGACTAAATACAAAGGCGAACCATCTAATGGGAATATAGATCACCGGTCGATCTCCCCCCTCCTCGGGGGGTGTCTGCGGGCTGAGGACATTGCGTTCGTTGTGACACCCACGCTGGCTGGTTCTCCTACCATGCAGTGCTGGGCAGTCTAACAACCTGGGCCTAGACGAGGAGGGTTTAGATACTTGTACTTGTATTCCTATTATATGATCTCCTAGATTATTATATGGATAGAGGCGGCGTATAGGTGTTAGATGTATAATAGTAAATTTTGTATACTTATGTAAATTAAGGGGGAACTGAGGGAGGATAGAAGGGCTCTTGAGTTAAGGAAGAAGTCTGGATCTAAAATAGCACTATCTTTGGTTTGGTTGTCCCTGTGGATTATAAGTCTTTATTTTAAAAGGCAAGCAAGGTCCTCGGATCGGGGATCAAGCGTGAGAGCTGCTGTGCTGGGAGCTCTAGAGCTATAATGATCTAACAAGACTACATTGTCGATGTGGTATGCTACCGCTAGTCTTGGAATAATCAGCTAGAAGCCGGGGTTCCTTTGAGCGGATACATAGGGACTGTGCTTCGTAGGGCTTGCTCCTCCGCCGCCCGTCGATTCCCTCGGAGGGATCTTTCAGCGGGGGCCGGCCGCTCTGCGCACAGCCACTGTGGTCTGAGATGAATTCCCCGTTATTAGCTGATAACATATATTCTGACTCCATTATATTATCCAGAAGGAAAACACGGCATTCCATGTTTCCTTACATACCTTCACCTACTACAAGGTAAATACACAAGGGCGATCCTTGTTATGCTAGTGAAGTGACTTTGATAGTTGTGGATTGTCCGCAAATGAATGTGATAGCCATATTGCAGCCTTGTTTATCTCACATATCCAAAGCTTTTTATAGTCTTAACCAGGATATGTAGCACTGGCTCCACACAGTAATAGATGGAAAGCTCCCTCACCACCTCGATCGAAGAAAGATCAATCGACTTTCAAGTTTCAAAACCAATGCCAGGCCCAACTGCATCAACACACCAATGCGGTTCGAAGCAACCGTTATCCATGAGAACAGCCCTCGCATGACGAGCGGCTGCCCGCGCACCGAGAAACAAGGGCTCATTCTCGTCATACCCAGGGTGCAGGGCTTGCGGTATATACCGATTGAGAATCGAGGGATCGATATCGTCACGCGGCTCAAATATGTCCTTGAGCGCGTTGAAGAGGCCCGGGTCGCGGGATTCGGAACCCAGGAGGAGGACGTAGCCGATCGGCTGGGTGGTGGAATTGGAGACTGCGGTCGCGATGGACTCGGTTACCTCGTTCCAGTAGGCCTGTTTTGTTATGTTGCTGTTGTTGTTGCTTTCAGTGCTCTCACTAATAGGAAGCGAGGATGATAAGGCATCAGTCCCATACTCCGGCCACTCAAACACCCCTAGGGGCATATACAGCTCTTCGCGCGTATGAATTGTAACACCCAGACTGGCTTCGTTGTAATGAACCACCAGCAGGTCGCCCAGTTCATCGCGTCCGTCGACGAGATCGTAGTCCCAAAAGTCTACGCCGTCATGTTGAAGCGCGTGATATGACACAGGCGATCTCCTCATCAACCGGAGCCCGGCGAGATGCGCGGCGAGGCGGAGTCTGTCTGTGTAGAACTCTTCGGTCTGGAGGGGGAATATCGGGAGGATATCTGGGACGGTGAGGAGGATGTCGTTGTAGAGGAGGGGTGGTTCGAGATTGTCTAGAGTTGAGGACTTGATTTCGAGAAGGAGGGTGGCTATTGCGCTTGACACGGGGTCGGATGGGAGGGGGGCGGGCGCTGGAGAGGGGGAGGTGTATTGGCGGTACCAGGCTTTGAGGTTGTAGAGCCAGGCTCGGGGAAGAAGATAATACAGATGAAGCGGGTAGGGGTTTCTCTCTGGGGGATCGGAGAAGTCGATTTCCTCTCTGTAGGCCCCAGGCGTGAGATTTAGTAGATGTTTTGCTCCCCCGAGTGTCTATTTATTATTATTTGGGGATGTCACACTCACAGCGAAGAAGGAAGGCCTTGCCTCACACGCAGCGCATCCTCAGCAAGAACTCTCATAGCCTCTCGATACTCGGGCGTCCCATCAACCTTGATAAGGTCCCTCGTCGTGCCATTCGTGTACCGGACCGCGGCGGTTCTATGTAGTGCTTATCAGCGAGGACTCAAACTACTCTGATAAGACGAACTACTCTGATAAGACGAAAACTTACCCATAAGCCATGGTCAGGTCGATCCCGATTCCTCAAGTTTTGTTAGTAACAGACATCTTGCCAAGGGGAGAGAAACTATTCAGCTTCGTATCCTTGCTCTTACCAGGAGAGTTTCGTAGACCGGGTGGACTGCATTCCTCGCAGTTGGTGCCGCCACAGATGATGAGGTTCTTAGGACTGTAGCCGTGTGCGAGGATGATAGGAGATAGAATTAATAATAATGTCACGACTGTCAGTGAGAAACGCGGTCGGGGGGAGACCTTCATCGAGAACATTTTTATAGGTGTAAATAGTTAGATAGATAGCTAGCTAAGGAGCCGCAATTTGGCAGTAAGTAGATTCCAAATTAGAGCGAGCTGATGGTAACAATTATCTAGTATAAGTATATGTGTCGAAGGAGCCACGTTGTTCAACTCCCCCTCATGTTCCTGCAGTGCAGGTAGGTGATTGCTACGTTTGGCATAGTTGGCCTCATCATGCGTCGGGCATGTGAACAATACCGCATGTGATAGGACCCTGGAGGGCCGGAAAATAGCAGAAAAGGAAATTTACCTTAGCCAATGCTATGCCACATAGTATAATAGCTAAGCATCATGTCCCTCCGGTTTGCGTTGAGGGCGTGATCTCAAGTCACTCAGATTGTCCCCACCCGCTTCCCGGCCCCCAATATTCGAACCCGGACAAGAGGTACATAACATATATATTTATCGCATACATAAAAATCAGTTGATTTTTAGAATCAAATAACACCTGTTACTACCCATGTCTTGCCAGTAACACACAACTCGACGGCGGCACAAATAAAGTTTTGCTTTTTTGCTTAGGGCTTACTGTATGTAGGTGAGTCACTTGGATGATAACCCCCCTCTCTTGTAGCATTACTTTCCACAACAGCATACACCAAGGAGGGATTAAGAAGATGGCAGGTGTCATTGATTGATGCATACCGATACTGGCGTTGCTGGCTTCAATAACACGCTTGAGTTGGGCCAAAATTTACGCGCCGTTGTCATCGCGTTGGGTATGTACTTGAACATATCTTGTGATACAGCCTATCATTTCCATGCATCAATATAGTTACTTATCTACTCCCCCACATATTCTCGTGGAGTCTCCATCGACGTGGATATCTTTCTTTCACCCGCCGCCCCCCCTTCCTCCATTAAAGACATATCAACAGCATCCGTATATAAGATAGACCATAGGCAAAAGAACACAGGACGTATAACGATATACCCGAGTTAATCAACCCAATGGTTCAAAAAACAAAAAACCTCAAGAATGCAGTGACATGCGCTTGTAGTGTAAGAGAATGATCGTCTCATGGATTTATAGATGGCACCGATCAGCTCTGCAAATTCCCACTAACAAAGACGACAAGAACAGCAGCATACGCCGCCGAAGCAGCAAAGACCTCAGCACGACCCGCATTCGTCAACAGCCCTACACACAGCGCAAACGCAACCGTGTACGCGGCGACGATGGCAAGTCTCTCTTTCGGTCCCTCGACGTAATAGAGGTTGAAGATGGATCCGAACAGCATTGCAGCGGCGAGGAGTATGTTTAGGATTGCGGCGATGACCGCGATGCGGGTTGAGGAGAGATAGATAAGTGGACTGGTACTAGTATTTGCTCTTCCTGTTCGTTTTCGGTCCATGAAGAGGAGCGAGCAGTGGTCGCGGAGGAACGAGGTGATTCGGTCTTCGACGGGGGGCCGGACGAGGGCGACGAGGTCTTCGCGGTCGGTGTAGATTGTTTCGCTGTTGCCCTGTAATACAGAGAATCTGGCTGAAGTTGCACCTGAAGAAGAACTGTCCCCGTGGTAATGATTGCGAAAAGCTTCGTATGTCCGCCTCGACGGCCTGGGCATCGATAGAAGCGCCGAATCCAACAAGATCGTTTCCTTGTACTCCCTCAACGCCGCGCGAATCTTCAGCGCAAGCTCCATCCGCTTCTCATCTTCTGGAAATCCTCCATTTCCGGCGGAGCCAGCCTTACTCTTGAACTTCTCCCAATCTCGTCGACCCTCCTTTGCCTCCCACGACGCCTTGACATCCTCGCGGTCATATTGTTCTTGGAGCGCCTGGAGGTCCGCGAGCTCGCTTTGGAGGTAGAGCAGATTTCGCGCGGACAGCTCATCGAAGCGCTTGAAGATGAATGTGCTATGATCGTAATCCCTTGCGATGAACTGGGCGAGGGAGGGGAAGCCCTTGACGTACTGCAGTTCGAACCCGTCGTTTTCGGGGTCGACGCTCATACCCGTGTAATAAATAATATATCAATGGATCTCGATGAGATAAGAAGTTTCCGTGGGGGGAGATGATGATAATGGATGGAATGACGGATCCATTCCACAAGGCGTCGTTCGTCGGGCGTCATCGTGCATCGCTTGGCGGGGTCTGGGCTGGCGATGAGGGATCAGGCTGGGGGGCTGAGCACGACCGAATGAGGCTGAGCGCATCCTTCTTTGATTTTCTCTTCAATCTCGCGATTGATCTTGCAATTATCCATCTGAACCTGATTGCCAAAGATTTTGCTTGGGGTAGCAGTTCACCACAAAAGTCCATTGGTTCTGTTACTCGTCCTCCAGTCAACCAAGCATCATATCGCAAGACGTAGTGATACCATCCCCTACTCCTAACCCAAGTCTACGTTGCCACCGTTACCACTGCTATCAAGCAGCCATCAATCCAGGGAGCGAGAGTCCTTCCTCGCGGGCACCCGACCCGGTCGCCCCGCGGCAAAATGTCGTTCCTCGAGCCCCTAGCGGCACGCAAGCCGCCAAAAGAAGATAATGAGCAGATGGACTTCAGTCAGTGGGACGACGTGCATCCCCGCGACGCCCTCCGTCCAGATCCCGAGACCGAAGCGGCAGAAGCCTTCGAGGTCGCTATTGTTGACAACCCATTCGCGTTTTCGCCGGGCCAACTGAATAAACTGGTCTATCCAAAAAGTCTAGCTGCGTTTTACGCTGTCGGTGGGATTTCAGGGATTGAAAAGGGTTTACGGACGGATATACAGAACGGTCTGAGTGTGGATGAGGAGGGGTTGGAGGGCAGGGTCAGGTTTGAGCAGGCGACGGGGATAGAGCGGCCAGCGTCGTTTTCTTATACCCAGGCACCGCCACCGAGTTCAATAGGAGGAGCACTTTCGACACAAAACGCCAGGGATGATGCGCATCCTTTTTTTGATCGGAAACGAGTGTTCGGACGCAACATGCTACCCGGACGCCCAGGGAAGAGTTTCGTTTATTATGCCATGGTGTCCTATGAGAACAAGACACTGCGGCTCCTAACAATAGCCGCGGGAATATTAATTGCGCTTGGATTGCACGAGAGCGAGGGATGGCAGTGGATTATTGATGGAGTCGCGATACTGGTGGCTGTTTCGATCGTCCTGCTGGGGATCGCCACCTTTGATAAGCACAACGAACGAAGATTGCAGAGACTCCGCAAGAGAAAAGAACAAGATCGTCTGGTCAAGGCCATCCGGTCTGGGAAATCAATTATAGTCTCCATTTGCGACATCCTAGTTGGTGATGTCCTACACCTCGAGCCTGGAGACCTAGTCCCAGCCGATGGAATCCTTATCAACGGTCACGGCCTCAAGTGCGACGAGTCCTCGGCGACAGGAGAATCGGACGCACTCCGAAAGATCCCTGCACACGAAGTCTATCAAGCCATCGAGGAGCGACATATCCGGGGCAAAATGGACCCGTTCATTATATCCGGTGCTAAAGTCCTGGAGGGCGTCGGTACCTTCCTGGTGACGTCTGTCGGGCCCTATTCATCGCACGGCAGGATCATGATGAGTCTGCGACAAGATGACGACGTGCTTGTCCGGGGTCAATGGAACAATTCTTTGTGTATGAGGATGCTGGAACTCGGTATTTCTGCTGGCCTTGTGCTTTGCGGCATCCTCGTTCCCACCTTCCTCACTTGGCGAGACACTGCCATAGACGCTACGAAGGGTCGGGGCTTTTGTCTCACTATTATTGGCGGTCTAGGAGTACTGTATGGGCTTTGGGAGCTGCCGTCGAATATTTCGCATGTCTTCGACTTCAAGTTTATATCTCGAATTGTGCCCATCTGGGGCACTTATATGAGCAAAGCTTCTGTTTTTAACACGATAGAAACGTCGATGAAATGCAGACTAAGTGATGCTAATGTTAAGAGCTGGGGAGATCTTCTCATACTCAGGCTGTTCCGGGGCCAACAGAAAGACTCCTGTGGACGACTACCCACAATACCAGCCAGACATCGGAGGCCGAGATTCGTCCTACCCCTGCGAATCGCCGGAGCCGAAGTCGATGCCATACCGGACACCGGGGCGGACGAAAATGCGATATCGTCTGCGTGTGCTCGCCATCTGGGACTGCAAATTGAACGCGATGCCAGGGGTTCTGGCAGCGACGCCACTATATTTCGACTAGCTAATGGGCGCGTGGTCAAGAGCTGCGGTATCGCGAGCGCTTCGCTTTCTTTCGCAAAAGGGAACAACAAGCAGAAGAACCTCAACGACCCCGTCGTGTTTAGGGTCTTCAATACTCTTGCCGTACCGATGATCGTAGGTCGGAAGTTCCTCAAAGATACGGAGACGCTGACCCGGTATACCAATCGCCTAAAGAAGGAGACGACGACCCCGTTTGGATCCTCCTCAGCGATTCCGCGCATCTTGCATATGAACATCGCCAAAGAACGCATGCTCTGCTACGTGAACGGCGTCCCCGTCCACGCAAACGCCGACACAGGCGCCGAGATGAACCTCGCGTCGCCGCAGTGGGCGAAGCGGCATGGTGGCCCAGATATTCAGAAGCCTCGGCCTGGTTATGAGCAGGTTATGCTGGCGGATGGCAGTCGTGCGCGGATCCTCGGGCAGTTTAATGCGCGGTTCCAAGTGTACGGCAATGGTTCGAAAGCGAAGAGGAGAGGCCGGTCTCGGACATCGACGAGACAGTTTTTTATCCTCGATGGCTTGACCTCGGATGTCCTGCTGTGTCAGGATCTACTCTTTGACGTTCGGGCTTTTCAAACGCAGCAGCGGTCGTTTGTCGTCCTCGGGTCTCCGGGTTCGGGATCGCTCTCGGATGTCAACTTTGTCGCTTGGCTCTCGAAGCGAGAGAAAAGACTGCTCGGCTTCCTCTTCAAACCCCGCAAGCCCTCGAACGAGAAAAATCCTGACACGAAACCCGCACCTGCCCAGCAAAGCGAAGCATCCTTCCGCGCAAAGCTCGACGAGGACGACGCCCGTGAACAGCACACCCACAAGTACGCTAAGCTTGCCATTTCCCAACTCCTCGAGCCTGAGAGGTCGATGCGTCTCGAAGCGGAAACTCAAAGACATCGCGGGTATCTCGAGGATCGGGCGAAGCGTGAACGGGAGCATTATGCTGCGGCGGTGGTCCCACGGAGTGTAGATACAGCATTTTCCAGCTGCTAGAGTGGTCTAGCTCTGACTGGTAAACTTTTCTTTTTCACTTATGGTGTATGTATATGTTACGTACCCATTCTGGAGGCTATACTTTTTGTTTTGTCGTTTTTCTTTTCGGCTATATATACAACATTCGTCCCCCCACGTGCTGGGCAACTCCTTTGAAAAACGGCTTACCTTCATGAACTACTCAATTGTTTGAAAATAGAGACAAAAAACACATTTTATTAGGTAGTCTTAAACATACCCAGATATCCCAATATCTAACTACTCATTTTCACAACCCACATGTAGAGATAGAGATAGCTGAGATTGCCGAGGTCATTTAGTATCCGATGTCTTTTTTTTGTCAGTCCAGCAGGGACAGGATACATAGACTAACCCTCGAGACAGCAATAATCCTAGACGAGCACAGTACAGTATCCCACTATTCTCAGTACCGTTTCCTTTATGTAGTGAGTCAGTTGCGTCGAAGACAAACTCGCCAGTCAGTCACAGATATAGCCCAACGGAGGGCTGAATATTTAGGAAGTTAGAAAAAGGGCGCTGACGAAGCAGCGGGGGCATAAACATCTGCTTTGTTCGAGGTATTACAGTAAGGGAGCCTGATGGAATTAGGAGTTAAAGGCTCACTGACAAGGTACATAGTATAATTCATACAGTGTCAGCCACGGAACTCCGTGCTCTGTTGCCTGTTTTTAATCGGACTCCACCACCTCTCGCCACGAGTTCCATGCGACTCCGAGAGCGTTGATCAAATGTGAATCTATGTATGTCCCATGAATACATAGGTAGGTAGTCAGTCCGCAAGTTTGATTCCAAGATTGCCGCCGAGCCCTACATATCTTCTTCGACCGACGTATCCACTCCGCTGGGCGGCCTGCAAAATGTCCGCTCGCGTATAAGAGAAAATGCACGTGGACCCTTCTGGGCTTGTAATAATGATTCAGGAAGGGGTTGGGGGTGTAGTCTGGGTCCCTTTCCTGCTTTTACTGCTGGATGAAGGTCTCTAGGGCTTCGCGGCTGGTTTTGGCGATATATTGCCTGGATCTCATCGCTGTAGCGCATTGTGTATGGTGGCTGGATGATCGATATAGACAGTGTATTTGGGGAGTTCCTTTTCTATCTGCGCCGGTAATTATCTGTAGCTATTGTGTATAGACCCTTTTCTGCTGCTATCAGACTGCCAAGAAGACTAGATTAAAACACCCCTCTTTCTCTCTCTTATTCAAACATCATGGATCCAACAACAATGGCTCCACCCCTTCCCCTCGAGCTGGTAGATCAGATTGCCCAGTATCGGTGCCGGGACTCTCACGGCTTCTTAGCACGATATGCGTTGGTCTGCCGCAACTGGCAAGCCGCGTTCGAGCCCTACATCTACGACAAGCTCTGTGTCCACAGCGAGGACTACTTGACAGGAATGGGGGTCATCACGCTTGAACGATTCCAGTCCCTGACATGTACCACTCACCATGCTATTGCTCGGCGTAAGATGATTCGAGAGATCATCTACCGAGTCGTTCTGCCGTTCGACCTCCCAGACTACAAAAGCATTATTATAACCAGAGGTCGCGGACCGATAATGTATAACCCCGACAACGCTGTCCGGATTGCAAACGACAACACGTTCAAGGCCGAAGTGATCAGTCTTTTCAACATATTGACCTTGTGGAGCTCTGAGTGTCGCCTAACCCTTTGCTTACGAACAATAGGCGCGACGAAGACGTGGTCCAGCCCGGCACAGAACGCGTATTGAGCGCGAGTGATTACTACGACTATGCTCGGGGGAAATGGGTCGTTCGGCCGTATAGGGTAGACTTTCCAAAGAGCATAGGCGCCGCAGGGCAGCAGCAGCGGCACCCCCGGCCGCAACTACCTCCTGCACTGTGTGTTGGCAGCCTTGATTTTGAAGGCCCGTATTTCATGGGCGATAGAATTCATCATTACGAGAAGCTGATATGGCCTGAAGCGGCCTGCTGTATCGCACAGACTTGTCCTGCACTCTCACACTTCCGCTGGCAAGCGGAGGATGATATCCGGCCGGATCACTTGGATTATATGCAGCAGCGACGCGAGGGTAAGAGATTTCAAGATTATTTATTATTATCCACTTCCTTAGACATCTCCCATGGTAAGTTACTGACTAGCAATAAACAATAAAGCCTTCGCAAACGGCCTTCTGCGGTTACCTTCTACTCTAAGAACATTGGAGATTCTCCAACCCTCCGAACCAGTTTTCCACCCAAGCTTCTCGGCACCGCGTCTTCTTCTGGCGCCTAGCGCAATTGATCTTTTCTCAACAAATCTGCAAGTCATAAGCACTCGTCTCGAGAAGCTGCAACTGTGTGATGTGCCCCTGGCAAATGATTTCCTGTGCCCGCTCGATAGCCATGGGGAGCGGCTGCGTGGCGAGCGTTTCATCGTCTGGCCAAATCTCAAGGAGATCGAGATCCAGCAAGGGAACTTCCTTCCGGAGGGTACATCGTCTCCTAACTATAGGATAGGACATCTTTGCTTAGATATACCTTTCTGCTTCTCTCTCTTACCACGCGCTAACGGCATATATTAATTATATCTTACGCAGGCGGATGACTTCTCGACCCAACGTCCGACTCCGAAGACACAGCGGGCATCGACGACCTCGGGCTCGACGACTCGGCCTTGGACTACAGCGAGTAGCTTGAAGATTTCATGGCCAACGATTTCTTCTGCCACCTTGCCAACATCTCCCTCGGGTATGCGGCGCGGTGGTGCATGCCGCGCCTCGAGTCTATCGACTTCTATTTTACTTTTATGCCGAATACGCGCTTTGCTTTTGAGAGAGAGGAGGACGGAAATGTGGCTACGCTCACGTGGAAGGGGAAGTGTGGGTATCGGCCTGATGAGCGGGTTGCACGGGCTTGGGGGTTTGAGCTTGCAGAGGTAAATAGTGAAGCTGAAGTTGAGGAAGATAAGAGACTTGTACATAATGTTGGGATCTCGAATTGACCTGGTTGAGTGAGAAGTTTTGGATTAACAGTTGGTTACTACTGTATCTCGGGCAGCTTATCAAAAAAATACTCAACCAGCTAGCTAGCTAGGTAGCTAGGCAGGGCAGGTAGGTAGGTACCTCCCACGCTACATCCGGAATTTTTCCACCAAATCCAAGACCTTCTCCACCGTGGCATGTGGCTGGTTAGCAGCTCATCTGCCTCCTGGATACCAGCAGTCGCGATGAACTTTGCCTGGCCAGGAGGGTGGATGCACTCGTCGTCCACACACCTCAAGTACGCCAGATGGCCCTTGTAGACGTCGTCTTCAAACGGCGCATAAGGGACAATTCCCTGAAACGGCTTGATTGCCTGGCGACGACTTTTGCTCGCCCGGCATCTCGCCTCTTCAAGCGGCAGTTTGTGGAAGAGGAGCGAGACTGGGTCGACGAGGCTGAGGAGACCCGTTGACTCCTATCGTTTCACGCTTTTGTTAGAAAGAATGCATCTGGAGAAAAAGACAAGGGGAGAATAAAGTGCAGAGAAAAAAAAAGGAGAGGAGGCATACATCAAGCGTAACCCAAGGAACAAGATCCTCTCCAATCCCAAGAAGCTGCAGCATGCTCATCCCGCTGGGGACACATGGTCCCGCGATATATACGACGGCCACAACACCGCCTGGCTTGCCCTGCTGCACATTCTCAGCCTTGCTGAACCCCTTCAGGGCGCCGTCGCCGTAGACACCCGCAAACGAGTGCAGGATAACAATGGCCTTCTTGCCACTACCAACCAGCGGTGCGAGGACGCTGTCACGCACAAATGCTATGTCCGCTTCGATATCGGTGTTCCCGTGGGGAAGGGAGGTGGATGGAGGTTCTCGGCAGATAGATTCGTAGCCGAGCTTCGCCAGTGCATCTTGGAGAGGCACATAGTGTTCGGGGCTTTGCCAGGCACCGGCGACAGTGGTGACTGTTGGTAGGGGAGGCGTGTGGGACATTCTGCGTCTGTGATTTTCTCAGCTTGTCTTTGATTTAGTAAATCTTGTACTGTATTCGAGGGATTGAAGACCACCCGGAGAGCATATAAATACCAGTCTCCTGGCGAAGTAGCCAAACTCACAAGCGGCGCAGGTAGTCCGCTCACAGTGCGGGAGAACCGAGGGGTATCTGGATACACACAGCAAGTAGCGCAGCAGTGGACGAGAGCATGGATCTCAGCCGGGAGTACCAGATCGGTCATTGATATAACCAGAGTCACTAGAAGGCGTGGCCAATAGATCTACGTGCGTCGAACTTGGCGGGCTTCCCCGAAATCTCGGAAGATCGGTATATACCTACTTACAGTACATATCGACGTGAAACAAACAAGCCCAACGGACAAAACAGTAGTCCTCGTGCTGACAGGAGCCTAAACGTAGCGGATCTTAGCTACAAGTATACGTGCCAACGGTCAAGACAACTGTACCTTTGTCTCCCGGTTTCATCTCTCGGGCAAAAATGCTTTTGTTCTTTGTTTACACAGAGTTAGGACCAACAGCAAGCTGGGTTACAATTCGACAGTTTAACCTCGTATAGTGAGTCAGACTAAGCTGAAGGGAAGATCATCAAACTCTAGACCAATTATCTCATGATCGACAACTATCTACGAGTCGTAATCGGCTAACCGGAAGAACCACCTGTCAAGGTACGATGCAATATGCTCTAAGCGCCAAGCATATGTACGATTTTATTCAAGGAACCGCACATTGTGCAAAATCGCTGATTCTCTCAAGGTTTAACGGGCGAGATGCAGAAACAGAAGGAGCTGTGAACGATTGGCATAGGTAACCCAATATACCTATGTGGCACTCTTAACATCCACAAAGTTTGAAAACAGCCGAGTATATCTACATAATAGTTCTATTAAAAGATTAATTTGCAAGCACAACCTGTAATTAATTGTTCCATCAGGAATAAAAGGCAGCAATGGCTATTAGTGTCCAATCGCCAACCAGAAGGACGCCTTGAATCCTAGGGCACGTACTCCATCCCAGTAATAAATAATATAGCCTAACAACAACAGTAAAGATGTTTTGAAACTCATCAAGTCAAACGGCCCTCCATAACCAGATAATAATCACGCAGAAGAACTGGCGCAAACAAACTAACAAAATCAACCCCCCTCCCCCCACCCAACGCTGGGTCTGCCAAAAGATCGGATGCTAATCGGTGGCCTTTCGTTCTGGCACTTGACCGTCATAAACCCCTCTATCCCAAAGGTCGTACAGATATGGAAGAGCAGCTCTCTCGCAGTCAGGCGCCAGGGCAGGCACGACGGGACGAATTCTGGAGCGGTCCAAGACGATGGAAGAATGGAAGAGATGAGGAGCGAGGCCAGAAAGCAGAAGGTGCTGCTAACACTGGATTATTCCCGGAAATTTTTGATGGCACTGGCGGCCAGGCAGAGGGACGATCCAGACGTCGTTCCAGATTACCGCCAGGACGATTAGTGTAAATGTTGTATAAGGTAGAGTTCTCTGCATACAAGTTATCAAGACTAGTGAAAGCTGATTCATTCGCGGACAACTGGCTCATAGCTACAGTTTAAGCTGTGAAGGATAGGATGTATGAAGAAAGATAAGAGGCATTTATTGTGGAACAAGCAGGACCACTGCGTAATGTTTATCCGTTGGCTTTGAGCGCTCAACGCTGCAACATCAAGGTTGAATGTCACACCAGGTCATATCTTCCAATCAAAGACGCAAACCGGAGGACAGATTCTTGGAGAAAGGTCCAAGCAAGCGCCTCCGCTGTTTTGAGCGAAAGAGAAGACGCCTGGTCAATTGGTTATAGTGAATGATATAGATATAGGCTGTTAGATGTCACACCTGCAACATCAGCTGTGTGGCATACATCCATAATCTTAGATAAAGGGGTCTCCTGGACAACTTCATACGTACCTGGAGCTTCTCCCGCTGACAACACTGCCATGCCCCAAGACAATATTTTGTGAGTGGGTGACGCCATCGCACGCACCTAATGTCTTGGGAAGGAATGAATGTGCTGAGGTGAAACAGAACGACAAGTTCAAATTGGGCATTTTTGCTGGTTCTCCGATAGTATTACTAGTAGTCTACCCCGCAAGGGCGGAGTATTGTCTGTGCTACACTGCATGCTCCACCTTAACCCTAATCAGATATCAGATATCAGCCCTTTTATGCAGTCAGTCGTTTCCCAATGTCTAGAGCTGGCATGTGCAATCAAATAAATTGAGATACGAAGGAGTACTTTGCTCTGTCATGATAAAAACAAGCTCACTGGCCCGGGACCCGGACAGTAGCAGAAGTTAAGTTACTGCATTGGGTAAAACATCACGGCCGACTACCCTGTAGGATAAACCACGAAATGGTCAATGTTTCTAGCCTGATATCTGACACCAACAGTTTAATGGTCTATTATATAACAGGGTAGGGGTAGAGAATTCATACAGGCGTGCCTCTTGGATATATATAAGAGTTTCTAGTTCCATTATGTACTCTCTATTCCTCTGGGACATGCTCTCTTGCGCGATAATAGGAGGGCAACCAAGAACATAAACGAAAAGAGAGTATATATTATCATCAGATAAAAGCGAATCAAGCATCAAGCTCTATACTATTTCAATATCACACCAAGCTCGCGGATTCGCTGCTCGTGTTCCGGATCGAGCTCTTCTTCCTCCTCTGGAAAAAGGACATCATCCATACGTGGCTTCCAATACTCTGTAACGAAGCCAAGCAGTCCAAGCCCAAGGTCGTCGTAATTTGAGGTAAACTCTACCATAAACTCGTCCAGTTGGTCAATCAGTGCGGCTTCTTCCTCTCGTACTTCTCGGATATCTTCCGCGTCTATTGGTTGAAAGGCCCGTTGGCGGAACCAGCCGTTGTTTATATGGCACGTATGGCTAAGTTCTAAAGCCTCGAAGGTAATTTAGCGTATAACCTTCTAGAAAATCTCACGCAGTTGATCTTTTGAAAACGGTTCTGCTGCATAACTCGGCAGCCTTTCAACCACGGCGGCGAATGCGATGATGAATTTTTGTCCGTCCTCGTCGTCTTTCCATGACCGGTAAAACCCCCTCAGTGCTTGCTGTAATGGATTGCAACCATCACTTGAGCAAGTGCATAAACAGTCATCTCGCATGTTATTTGCCATAAGCAGGCAGAGGAACTTGTTCGTGTCCTGGCGTTGTTTTTCCATGAGCGACGTAAGGTCTTGGCCACTCTTCCCATCCCGCCTATACCGACGCCGAAGATTATCGCCAAAGGAGTCTGTCAGATAAAAGGTCAAATAATACCCTTCATTTAAGAGCTCATGAAGTCTAGCGCCTCTACATACCAACCAATCCGCACACTCGATGAGAGTATATGGGTCCCGTTGACGCTCGGTATCTCGGTAAAGATACAAGAAAGTTATCAAGCTATCACCATCACACTGGGCCAAATCAGTAAATCCTGCTGTGTAAAGAAGGCCAAAAATGGTTGTGTCGAGATTGGCATAGCGATATATCGAGTACCTGGTGTGAATGCGTGGCTGCACTTCAATACTGTAGCTCTTCAGCTTTTCAGACACGTCGAAGGCCTTGGTGTCCAAGAGGGCCGTTGTCGGTGAGAGCAATGAAAGTGAACATAAATCTTTGTAGGGCAGGTATTGAAAAGCCAGTTGATGGCGAATCGACAAGGGCTGAGATGACCTCTGTTAAAATCGACATGTCCTTCCTCCGAGCTGCCACACGGAGATGTTGTGGCTCAACAGTTTTCATGTATTTCAGTAGAATCAAGGCGCATTCGATTTCCCCTTCATCGCACGCATACACAAAACAATCTGCGATTAGGTCTTGGAATGCAAACGCGATACGTCGGTCTCCAAATTTTAGGTGCCTGAAAGGCGATTCCAATAGAATCACGAGCCCTTCCGGCCAGCCCAGCGACAGAGAAAGAAAATGAAAGTAGCCCAATCCTGTCATCAGTGGGTCATTCGGACGTTGGTAATCGTGCGTTAGCAAACAACGTTTAAACGACACTGCCGATCTAGCGAGGATGGCTATCTCAATCTCGCGGAGTTCGAACCCTAGAGAGTCAGTCATGTAGCCCTAATTTTTATTCGGTTGTTCTACGAACCATGCGGATTGTCTGCCAGTAGGAGTCGCGCAGCTTTCGGTGCCAAACAGTCCCATCGCCCGTAAACTACGGCCGCCGCTATAGGGGAAGTGAAACATGCCCCGGAGCCCAGCAGCATTTCTAGGACGCTCAAAAACCCGTCAAACTGAGCGTGGTTGCGAACATAAAGATTGCTAATAAGCGTATCCAAAGTCGTTCTGCCCAAAGGGTCACGCTCGTTCAAAGGTACCCCAGCATCAATAAAAGCTCTCGTCAGTGCTTTTAATTTTCTTCCAAATTGTGGAATTTTTGCCGGTGTATTTCGATGATAATAATTTGGAGGAAGACAGGCAAAAAGCCACTATGAAGCAGCAAAGTCAGGACATGTTACCGGGCGGCTTGATGCGCAAGCAATAAGAAATAACCAGCTGAACTCACATGTAATATCATACTGCCATCGTCGAGGCGATCGTTTGGGGTCGTACCTCGGTCGGAGAACATCCGCAAAAGAGTCGTCTTTACGTGTTCTAACCCTGCTGTAGAACCGATATGTGCACGGCCTTCGCTATGAAGCTGAAGGCCGGAGAGTCCGGTGCTACCACAGCCTGAACCCGAATCAACGGACTAATGGCCAAAGCGCCTGCTCCGCTTGTCCATGTCATCAGCACTTGCATTGAGAGGCCCAGATACCTATTGCAGAATGTATAGCTTCCCGCAACGCCAACCACCTGCTGACCCGCCACATGTAAAGGGCAGGACTTCTCATGCAGCGAAAACGTAGAGAATGAAGACAGTAGTGAGGTGAGCCGTGGCTTCCGACGGCAGGTGCAGTGCTGTGACAACTACTCTAGTTGGGAACCAGGCAGCCTCCGCTTTCTTCGCAACCAGGAATCCATAAGCTGTTGTTGGTCACAGAGCTCACGTAGAGTGCTCGGTTCCGGCATCATGTGAGACCTAGACGGAGTCGTGATAGAAGACGATGGTCGGTTTGTACAAGGGCCTGGGAGCTTGCTTGCTGCTCGATGACCGTCCATATCTTCATGATTCTGAGGTCGACAGACTGTATCTGTCGCTGCTGTTGACTCATAAGAGCGCTTGGAATTGAACTAGTGCTTGTACCCCAAACCTGTCGTATCTTACCCAGCCAGAAGCTGCGGAGCGAGACTTAAATTATCGCGCAAGTCAGATACTAAATCAGAAAGCGTGGTCAAAATATCCTTCTTAAAAGGGTAAGCCAGCCTTTTCAGTCGCAGCCAATCATGTTTTCGCACTGGTGAGGTTGAAATGTCACTCGATTTGCACTTGTCCAACATTTTCTCCAATCGGCGACACGCTTTTTACCAGGATGATATATTATCAACCACCAAGAGGCGATATTGATCAGGGACCTGCAGCTCATTTTCAGGCGACAAGAAGGTATCGAGGACTCGCAACATGTGTAACAGACCATCAACCTTTCTGGTGGTGAATCCTTGGATCTCATCGTCATAATCCCGCCACGGCGCGAAGTAACGTAGGAAGCCCTAGCTTAAGGTAAGGCCAAGGGACACCACGCCGATCACGCCCGCGCTCATTGAAAATGGATCGGCCATGATACTGGGACCAGATGGAACGCAGTCCTCGAGGGGCCAAAATGAAGCTCCTCCAGGTGGGAGGTTGGGCATGATGGCCCGCTAATTTCATCAACGATGGAATTCCAGCCTTGCGTGTCCAGAACCTAAGACAGGCTCAGCATCAGTCCTCATTGGCTCCACGTGGACAGTCTCGTGTGGCTGAGCTACCTTGACAAGGGGTTGCGACTCTCGTAGGAACGAGTCCTATCCTGTTGGCAGAGGCCGGTGGAGTTCAGTGTTTCCCAGGATGTGATTCACAAGGCCCGCATTGAGGACTGTCAGCATAGACGCACCTGAGATGAAGCAAAAAAAGAGGCCATGTCTTTACATATGTAGTGAGAGAGAGCTAGACCTCATTACACAAAAGGAAAGCACGGCCACCTTGGCTCGGAGATGACTGACACGGCTGTGCTTCGTGGAAGGTCCCAGATTCTGTACCGCTCCCGGAAAATTATAGTGTGACAACAGAACTTAATGACTTTATCCTTAGCATAAAAGGCAACTTCCTACATGGTTTCTATCCTCAGTTCAGCTAGGTAATTCTCCATATAACCTTAGAACCTTTTGGGTTTAACAACGCTTGATGCCACGTATTCGTGGATTTAACTCCCAACACACAGCAAAGAAACCCATCCATACATATTTAAACCTGACGCCTTTTTTTTTTCCTGAGCATCTTGATTTGCAAGATAGCTGCACGAGCCCGCATCACAAAGATGGCAATTATCCGTACAGTAACAAAACATAATGTTAGGATAAAATCCTGGAAAGCTAACTAGGTTTTCCCTCACGGGTGATCGGATGCTCTCTGTTGAGCTGGAAACAGTTTAGATTCACGTTTATCGGATGGCGAGAGAACACGGTATCGGCTTATTGAGCTTTGGTTGTGTGTGCTTCGGTCCAAGCCAGATGGCCTCTGCCCTGTGAACGCTTGATACTAGTTGTTGTATACCCATATTAGGTCGAGCTTGTCGCACCAGGCACGAACTCGCCTTTAGATGGCGCTGAGCTGGTCAAAGACAACATTTCTCTTCACCATCTCCATTTTAACCAACCAGCCTCTCTTCACTCGAAAATTAGAGAGCGTAGGGTAATCCCAACCATCCCACTGACCGGGCACATCAGGAAGACTGTTCCGCGATCATGGGTAGAACCGCCGGACCCTATCTGCAATGAGATCCCCACCCGTACGCTAGGAGCTCTGGCGGGAGGTCCATGAAGCGGAATCCTTTTTGGTTGGCGAAAGTTTCGGGCATTTTGTTCTGAATGTAAGTGGAGATTGCACTGCGGCTTAATGGAGAGGTAGGTAACTGGGGAGAATGAACGCGGGTCTACAAGCGGAGGGGGACGGTCAGAGAAGAAAAGCCAGATAAATCCAGGGGTTTAGTTTCCACGATTGGCGTCGGGGGCCATATAAGTCAAGGTGTCTGCTCCAATGTGTATAGACATGTCACTACAAATCTCGCATGCATTCTTATGCCATACCTCCCATGGCCGATCCCCAAACTGGTGCCATGGCCCTTTTCTAGTCGAGATAGCAATGGCTCCGCCAGACAGGTTTATACAGAGATGAGACTAAAAATGAAATATCGACCGTATATACACGATCAGATACGCTGATTTTCCTGTCAATAGTCTGTCTAGTTCTCCCAAATATTAGAAGCTCTAGTTATCTAGCCATCAAGCCCACTGTCGCGCTTTATATAAAGGTTCATGGCTCCAGTCACAGGGGAATTCCGCCTACGGTTTGCCCTTGCTGGCGGTCAAGATATCGCGGTTATGCGGGGCTTTCCTATCTCATTCTCATATGGAGAGAAAGAGCTCTAAAGTATTGATACGCTGTTGAAAATAGTTAACCAACTTAAATAATTTGCAAGCCCTTGTTCGTTCGCCTAGAGCTTCTGGCTAGACTCGCCTTACCCCCGCACTGGAGAATAACAATGCAGTGCCTCAAAGGTATTACAAGAAGGGGGCAGCCTGGGTTTATTCTGGCATAGAATCCAGGGTAGTTCAAGCTAAGAGGGGGCGCATTGTGGGGTGAGAGCTCTGTTCAAGATAACCCACGGGCACCGCACGATGTATACCTACCAAAATCAAGAAGAATAACCCTACAAAGATAAAAGGTCTTGCTGTTCCGGGAGTCTACTTTTATAGACCTCGCAACAGTTTGTAAAATAAATCTAAATTCGGAATTCATTGAGTGTTCGAATTCAATAACATTGCTTAGCAGTGGACCTCAAGGAAAGCAGACCTATCCTCCCCGCCTACCATTTGGGATGATAAGCGGTCGACAACGGAGGATGGGCTTGTCCCGGTCATAACAGGAAAATGCGCCTAACGAATGGAAAGTATTAAACAGGCGTGCGAAGCAAAAGCAAAGCTAGGGAACGGTAGTTCCTGGCTCTAGCAATTTGCATCTGGGAAAACAGAACAACCAAAGCATGACGCTTTATGATGATAAAAAAAAAAAAAAAACGAAATAATAGACATGGCGCCAGATAGATAGACTGGGAGCCTAAAACTCTGAGAAATGGCGACGGCAAAACAAAGAAAACAGGCTTGACAAACAGACCTAAAGCACATAATTAGTATGCTAAGGATAGGGGAGCAAAGAAGGGAGGGGATGAAGAAACCCACCTGTATCTAGTAATTAAAATAGTGAGGCCAGAATCCTAAAAGACCCTCGCGGAACTTCTCGTAGCTGTCCTTGTGGTCCTCGAGGATTATCTTGTCCATCCAACTGCCACTCCCACTTTTCGCTCGATCTGAAACAAAGCTCACGATTGCTTGAGCATAGTCGCCCTCTTTAGCGTATTCCAGGCTGCGGTCAACCATCCATTTCTCGTCCTTGGTCAGACGAGCATAGACAGCGTCCAGTTTCTTTGCGTCTAGTAATCAGTTAGCGAAAATCTTGGAAAATGGAAATGGGGCATAGAATCACGAACCGTGAGGCATATTGTAAATATAGTGTCTTTTGGTATTAAAAAGGCAAAATTTAGTGGATAATATCACAGAAGTTGGTGAATTAGTGATTTGGGGCTTCTTCTGGTAGATGTTGAGAGAAACTTGAATTGTGGTTGTGTTGATGATGAGAAGGAAGCTCTTCAGGATATACTGAGGGCTTATATACTTTTCTAACAGCATCACTAAATCCACTAGAAACAGGATTCTTTAAAGATGAAAGGCCTTTGCCTCTGATCTATGACAAAAGATTACCTATGTCCTTAACCTTGCTTGAAACTCGATTTCAATGCACGGACACGCCACAGGATACTTCAAAATGTACACTTTTACCCTATAACAAAGAGGAACCTGGTATCCACCTTTTCTGCAACTCTTTGAGAGAGAAACAGGGGCAGCGTCAAATAAAGAGATACAGTGCAAGATACTTTAAGTGTAAACAACTTATGTTGTTACAACAAAGAGTATTCAAGTACACAAACTTGTTTCAAACTGACCTGAAGAAAGAACAACATCAAACAAGGGGGGTCAAAGGTTGGTAGATCACAAGACATAGCTGCCAGGATTAATAATAAAGAATTTACAGGAGAACCCGGATTCTAGATAAAGGTAAAAAAGAGTAGATCCTACTTGTGACGACCACTCACTTGTAAGATGTAATGAAACGTCGTATAAGGAGCACACTTGATATTTAGGCCCAACAAAGGCCACAAGGCAATAATAGATATTCGTTCAAGTAGCCCTACAGCGCTCTGTCGAGCTGGTCCTTGTCCAGTGGGAAAGCAACAAAAGTGGGTATCCAGTATGAGCAAGTCAAGTTTGGCTAAACTCTTTGTTAGGGCTATGGACAGTCCTCATACATATCCGCCTTCCGCAACCCGGGGACCTTTGCAATCTGCCCATTTCTAGTCACTCGCCCTATGTTCCAAACAAACTTTAGCATTAACAAAAATAACTAGCCTTCTTAGCATGTCATTGTGTATACTGTAGAGCAATTATAGGCAGCTACGCCGCAAAGGATCTCACTAATATCCCCTCAAGCCCTCTGGAAATGCAACCTCTGCGAGCACACACACACTCAGGCCGAGCACCCTCCATCACTGCCAGTCAAGAGTCCGCGCAAGAGAAGCCATATAATCGGCCGCCTTCTAACCCAACTCACGCGCTTCATCATCGACCGGTCCATCTCGACCAACACCTTCTGCCAAAAGATCCAGCGCTCCATCCCAAAACACGGCCCCTGGTAAAGTGGGGCTGGATCCAAACCGCGCATCCTCCTGCTCCTCCTCCTCCTCATCGTCGTCGTCGTCATGGGATAGTAGGACAAGGTCATCGAAGAAGCGGGTTCCGCCAACACAGGATCCAGATCGCTGCGACCCGCAGAGAGTTGCTTGCGTTGGTGAGAGCAAAGTGGTTCTACCCTCTCTCATTCTCTAGCATCTTTCTCATGCCCCAGAGCATGTTATTGGAGACGTCCAGAATACCTTTGCGGGCTAGCCGCGCGATGAAGCTGATTCTGTTGGCGTATTGCCGAGCTTCGATGTCGTTGTTCCAGTGGACTGGGAGAGCACACGCGCACAGCCATCGTCAGTCTCGTCCAGTCCTAGCTTGTAGTTTGACACGATGGCTTGAGTAGTGACAACTCATAGGCGAGGGGAAGCTTGGCACGTGACATTATAGAAGCCATCGTAGGTAGTATGGTGAGGCCGAGGGTTTATAAGAAATCAGCAGTCAAAGAAAACGCTGGATATGCCCTTCCTCAAGCTGGCAGCAACAAAGAACCGGGTGTAGCCATGCCACTCCTTTCGCGTCTAAGTGATTAGGGCATTCCAGCAAATATCCCAGCCTGACTATGACATTCCGGTGCCTTGGTTTCCAGCATAGGGCTGTTCTCTTTGGTTCCGAATATATAATAAATGCGAATTTTCCATGCTATGCTGAATCCTTCCTCCATAGTTTATCATCAAAGGCTATCCGAGGGAGCAGTTGGGACGAACTCAGCAGCTTATGAGATTGGCAAAAGGACCATCCTCCACGAAACCCCAAGGATATGTACAAGACATCAGCCCTCCTTATACGCAAGATAAAAGACAGGGCGCATCCGGCAGCAAATACCTTCATGTCTAGCCATTCAGAGCTATTTACTCCTTTGAACCAAGACACACCAGCAGGGAATGGATGGAGAAACGAAACCTCGAAGAAATAAGTATAAGTTAAGTGACATTGTGAGGTCTCTGAGGGTGCTTGCCTCTTTACAGCCAGATGCTTCGACCTCGCCCCACTCAACGCAGGTTGGGACACTCCTATCAACTGCAGTGTAGTATTTGAATGTATAGTCTCTGCGCCGCGAGTAGACTTTCTGACAAATCATTTAGGTAGGTAGTCTGGTTTTGCTTTTTCCGACCAGAACTGTACGGGCTGGAAGCGCCGACTCCCCGCTAGGTCTCAACGACGAGTGGCTTGCCTCCGTCTAATTGTAGGTACATTGATGCAGAAATTAGAATATGAAGACCAATAGTTCCGGCATCCTAAGACAAAACGAAAACCTTATTATTGCTTGCTAAATCCATAGTAAATCAGCCACAATCTTATTTTATTCTTTATTATCACAACATATCTTACATAGATCACCAAAGTGGGGCGAATTGTTACCTTTTCTGAAAATCTAGTACCACAAGTGTCCAAGTATCAATGGATCAGTTGCGCAGTATACAATGGTGGCGGCAATCAATAGTATGAAAGGGTCTTTTCCCGAGCTTCAGCTGGCAAAGAATGTGATAGCCCTTCAGCCTCGACGCTTTTAGCACCTACTGGTAAGTTCTAAGGTCCTGACCGCATTCAACGCTGAAAGCTGATGGGAGACGGGACCCACTGCATGCGAATTTTCTGATTCCAAGCTATTTGCTGTATGTACAGAGTACAGGAAGTGAAAGGTCAAGTAGCTTACTACCTATGTATGTAGCTGTGGTCACCTGACTACATATGTACAATACCTCTTCTGACTTTCAAACAGAAAGTCTGCCAGACATAAACTTCGGAAGACACAAAACCATCTCATGTTTCATTTCTAAATGTCTGCTTACTGCCGACCTCCTGTGAAATTGACGCGAGCTTTTTCATCATTTCCTGGTTTCCGAATGGTTTCTCGAGCCATGTCGTCTTCCTTCATTGGAGAAGAGAACCAGACCCCAAATTATGATCCGAGGAAATATTATCCTGCTCGTGTGGGAGAGGCCATATTCAGCCATTTCCTCAGATTCCCGAAATCCGGATGAGACTGGAATACAAGGCGGCGGCCATGGTCGTCCCAAAATTGAGCGGAATTGCTTTCTTGTTGGCGAGCATAACTCTCAAGAACACCAGGGTCTTCCAACCCCAACAGAAAGTTATCTGCCTTGAGACTTCGTTGTAATCAGAGAAGATGATTGGGTAGAGAGCAACTTAGAAGGTCGGAGCCTACCTGTATGTATGATATGGCACTCGGAATCGAGAAAATCAAAGCGCTGGAGCAATAACTTTAAAAATGGCTTTAGGACGGCGGGGGAAAAGCTGTTGCTTCCTAGATGTTTCCCCCAAAGCCAGGGTGGCTCCCTTAATGGTTCAAATACCAAGCATAAGTGCTCTCCCAGCGCGCCTGGGATACTAAAGGAGTCACGCACGAGCCAAACATATGCCCGACCTTCATGATTAGATGGCATCTGAGAGATATACCGCGACATTTCCACTTCATCATTCACAGATATTTGCTCTTCTTCGCCGCAGTTTGTAATTTTTAGCGTCACATATCGGTTTGACTGCCACGCCCAGCTTTGAAGTGTTATTAAACCAAGCAAGATTATAAAGGGACAAGCGAACTGACCGAGCTGTGCCTTTTGCTAGCCAGACGGTAGAATTTCTCCCCGGCCAAGTTTTGAAAGGATCCGGTATCGCTAGGACTGGTTCAGTTCAGCGACTTCAGTGCTGCTGTCTTTGGCAACCTTGCTGAGCCTCATAACCATGATATTCAACCTCAGTCCTTTTGTGCGCCAGAGGTGCTCTTAAAGGCGACATGGACTTATAGTGCAGATATATGGAACCTGGGCACCATGGGATGTAGGGCAAACCCTGGGGAAGATGCTTTGCACAAACCCACTAATGTCAACCCTGCGCCCCTTGTAAAGCTATGGGAGCTTCTTGTAGATCGCGTTTTGTTTGACGGACTGGATACCAGGAGCAGCACGTATTCGCGAGCAAACCACATAGCGCAGATGACACGGTTGCTTGGACCGCCTCCACTGCAGTTACTGGAAAGGGCAGATCAAGGCATTTGCTCGAAACTCTTCTCTAGCCATGGTATGATTTGTGCCACTTCTACATCTCGGGCGATGACTACTAAGTGTTTGTTTTAGGAGAGTTCAAATTGCCAGGTTTGATTTCGTCCGGAGAATCCAATCTCTCAAATCTTACACCATTTGTCCACGAGGAAGACAAAAGGCTCTTCCTTGAATTTGTAGCCAAGATGCTGCGCTGGGAGCCAGAATATTGAGCGACGGCTAGAGGACTGTACAGCGACCCCTGGCTCGACTTCAAGCCTTAATTAGGGCTACGGAGTATGTGAATCAGCTTGATTTATTTTTCTTTTTTTCTTGGTTTCCATTTTCTCATGCCTTGTTTCCGTGTTGTGTAGTTTGCGAGGGCGCAAATTGCGTCGGCCATCTTCCGCGTGGATGAGATGATCTCTCCGTCTGAAACAATGGGTATATATACGTAGTTTGCCATTAAGATGGACCCATGCTTTGTAGTGTGCGTAGTCATCAAGCGTATCTAACACATTGCTCTGGTAGACCATCATCTGAGACATGCTTAAGGTCTTCTCCCGGACACAACCCTTCTCTCCATCCAACCAACCTTTTTCAGCTTATACTACATAGTAGTAGCCCTGAAACCCGCGACCTAAGCTAATTCCAAGAATTATATCATTTTGCCTGAGCTTAATACATATTACCGCTTCCGTCTGAAGATCCGTGACGCCGGGATTTACTCTACTTGCTATTCTTGGCTGCTGATAGGGTTGCATGTAGCTATAGTATGAATATAATTTCTAGAGCAAGGTCTTACGTATTCCCTTACTACTACATCTTTAAAAACAATTTTTAGGCCCACTCGCGGCCAACGGGCCTGTAAGAAGAAGTACGAGGCCTGCAGCGCGCGAGTCTCGTAGGGTAGTACTGTAAGGATGGCAGGCCCGCCCAAAAGGATCTGCTGCGACGCTATTGCGGACAGTGCAAATACCAAGCTATTAACCTCATCATTGTTGGCTTGTTCCTCCCTCTGGTATCATGACCTAGCACCCAATTATATTGAATCTGAATCATTCACATTGGCGATTTGTTTAGGGGGGTGGTATGTTGTAGTAAATCGCAGATATTCAAATTGTTCTCATGTAATGACTAGGACTAGAACATTACAAGTATAATTAGAAAGTTATGTTCCTGCCACCCAATGAAAAGTAGTGCTTTTTGAACTGATAAGAGAGTTTGTGCAACTTACTTGTGTCCGTCCGCATCGGAGGCAGGCATAAATCATGGTGCTTCTTTTATTAGCGCTCCTTGACTGCGCTTAACCTTGGCATGGGTAACCTGCCTATCTAGGCGTCTAACATAATTAATATAGATAACAGAGCAAGAGTTAGGGCCATGTTTTATGTATGCCGTGGATAAATAACCTTAATTTATTCCCAACCTCCCGGTGGGGAATTCATGGAGGTACGTAGTAGGTGCTAAATCTGGAACACTTGCTTGCCTTCAAGCTAATACGCAAGCAGAACGGGAGTAGAAGCGGAGAATATTAATTAATTACTCTTTGCAGTTCTGCCACGCAACTCACTCACTGTAAGATCATCACTAGGAAGATCATCGAGAAGATCACCATAATCTTGACACAACTGTGCGATTATCGCTGCTGATCAAGAGGTACGGACGGAAAACCGTCGCCGGGATTATAGTACATTATTACTAGGCGCATCGGTATATACTCCGGAGTAAACCACCACATCGGGATATTGGACTTATCCATTGAATAACAGGGCAAGAGCTTATACTCCGCATACCGTACTATATGTGCCAGTCCCACCTCTATCCCATCTTATCCATCAGACGGAAATAGAAACACGGGGTAATAAGTTTACTGAGACAGCCGAAAAGCAGAATGCGGAAAAGAGAGCTGCGGTCTATATATAATCGTAGCTATGTTCATTGATTCTCTGATCCTTTTGTACATTAATAAACAATAAGTTAAGGTAGAAGTTGGGGAATAAGGATGTGTGAGAAGCGAAAAAAAGGAGAAAAAGCTCAAACGAAATGCAAGAAGATGATGAATCTTCTCAAAAATCACAGTCAAGTCAGTCGTCGTCGCGCGATGGTGGGCAACTCCAACTCCAACGCACGTGCAAAACACCAAAATGGGACTCAAAGTTAAGTCCACCTCGCTTTATGCCAATCACATAAGATTCCCATGGACCCGCCATATCACTCGGTTCGTATATTCACCCGCTTGCTGGCTGGAGAAGCTAGCAAGCAACAATGCAACATGCAGCACCAAAAGAAAGGTCTCCAAGCCGAAATTCGAGACAGAAGGTATGGATGAAAAGGTAAATAATGTAAAATCTAAAAGAGGGCGAAGTGAATTGAAATTGTAAATGGAAATATATCGTGGAGATGTATCGTAGTCTTGTGTTGGGTGTGTGTTGTATGTGAGTTTGTCTGTGCTTATGTATAGCAACCGTCTCTTACAGCCTGCGAAGCCGGTGCGGAGGTTATTTGTACAGCGTAATCATGCATTGAGCGATTCAATTACGCAGTCTGCATAGGCACCGAGGTCAAGGGAAGCGATTCCGATTGTGTCGGAGGCTTCTCGTCCTCGACGAACATGCGGTCCTCCAGCTTCTGTGTCAGCCGCGCACAGAAGGGGTCAACGTATTTGGTCCACATCGTGGCGCAGAAGTAGACCAGGCAGATCCAGAGCGGAATACTGATCGCCACAACCCATGGTGGGCGGATGGGTATCCAAACGGGCTCATCCTTGCCTTCTTGCTTCTTCTCCGGGTCGAAGGGTTGGCCGGTGATACCGTAAAGCATCCAGCACAGAACTGTGCGGAGAAGGGTACCGTGCACAAGATAGACGGCGAAAGACTGGGAACCGAGCCAGAGCAGGAGACGGTTGGAGAGGAACTCCTTGACACTCGGCGAGATATAGATGGCCAGAATAACGAGATCTACACCAATGGCAGTGTAGCGCTTGCCGATGTTGACATCCGGAGGGAAGATGTAGTGGGCCATCTTGAGCATGTAGTTGGACCAGTCAGCCCATTCGGGGTGGTCGCCGGGGTATCCGGCGATGAAGAGACCGGATACTGCGAGGAAGGCGGCGACGACTCGGCGTGGCCACTTCCACTTCTGGAGGAACTCTTGGAAGGAGACTTCGTAAGAAAGATCGCTGAGGAACATGCCGTAGACACCTTGCATTTGGAACGTTTCTGGAGAAAATTAGCCCAAGGCTCAACCAAGGTCGAAGGTTGTAAACATACCAGTGTTCTTGGCCGCGTCCTGGTGGAAGTAGAGGAGCATCATCACGTAGATAAACACCCGCCAGCGGAACTTCATGAACATAGTCGCACAAGTCAAGAGGTAGACCAGCATAGAGGTCATAAGCAGCGGCAGCAATGCCCACTGGTGGTCATCGTATGCCATGTAGCCAGTAGTCCAGGTAGTCAGGAAGTTCTTGAACAACCGGAGCACCTCCTTTCCGAATGAATCCTCGAGATCCGGAGCAGCATATCGGCACCACCAGCAGTCGGAGCGGTTGGCAGTCACAAACCCACGGCACTGGGCCAGTATCCAGGATATAATCAGGGCGATCGTCGCAGGCATGATGAGACGCGGAGGTCGGCGGAAGGCACTCTTGCCGACAGCAGTGAAAGCTCCCAGACGGTTTCCATTGCGGGAAAGCTTCATGGGTTTCAGAGCGCAGACGTAGCCGGTCAGGAAGGCGAAGATGGTAACACCGATACGGCCCTGCCACGGGATGCGAAAGAAGGGTAACTGCAGCAGTCTGGGGGAGGCATCTTCAGTATCCCGGGGAGCGAAAAGAGCTCGGTCCCAGGCGCGGGAAAGGTGGGTGAGGACGACGAGGAAAGAGGCGATCCCACGAAGGCCCTGTGTTGGTTATTGTTAATTAGGCTCGCTCTTCGTGCAACGGGGGCTGAGACAGAGAGGAGAGCATACATCAATCCATTTGACACTCTTTCGGGGGTCACCCTTGACGTTCGGATCACCGCCACTCCACGGGAGAGCCTCGCGGATCCGCGTATACAAATAGGAAGCTTGGGACATGCTGCACCAAGTCTACCAGAACACAACCAAGCTCATACAAATTCGAAACAGAGCGTCGGCCCGAGCCAAAACCAAAGGAGTGTGTGTGAAGGGGTGGGAAAGGAACAGTGGTTGACTTCACGTCCGCATGGAATGTCGGGAACCCCAGGGAATGGTAAGACAAAGGGGGGAAGTCCGCAGCAAGGGAGAGGAGGAAGAGAGGAGAGGGAAAAAAAAATCGGGAATCGAAAAAGAAAAGAAGCTAGCTGGCCTTACTAGGCTGATTCTGCTGGAGAAATGAGAGATTCGGATACGAGGGGCAGAGATCCGGGAAAAAGGGACAGGTGAAGGACCGAAAAGAATGGATCAACGTCGACGGCGTAGATATGGAGAAGAGATGGAGTATGCCGAGAAACGAGCGATATCCACCACGACTCCTGAGACAGCAAACTAGAAACGGCGACGCGAAGGAGAGGGAGCCCACGACCAAGAGTCCAAGAACGCGCAGGGGGACAAGAATAGTAATTATACAAGGCAGAACCATTTCATCTGCAGTCAGTGCAGTGGCGGACCATGCCGCAGAACGCAGACAGCGAAACAGGTGGCCTAGCGATGCCCAGACAAACTCAGAGACTCAGGGGGCGGCGGGCGATGCAGCAGCGAACCAGTCACCGTGCAGGAGGAGGCAACGGCACCACCATAGGGCGACGGTTCAGGGACCGTGTTGGGGAAGCAGGATGGAGCCACGGGCCCCGGCTGGGGCCAATTCAAGACAGGGACGGCGCCCCCGGCAGGGTCTGTCTCAATCACGGCAGTGGATGGCGCAATGGTTCGCCAATCAGACAGGGTTCACTTGAAGAATCCCGGCTTCCGGCCACTCACGTTGAGGGAGTGAGGGATCGCTTAGTTTCTTGGCAAAAAGACGTCCAATCAACAGACGCCAGCCGTGTCAAGAGAGCCCACAATAGCGACATCTTGGTTCAATGGAAGCAATAGTCCTACGCCTTCGAGTGGCTTTTCGTATTAACACAATTAATCTCAGCTGAAACAACTGGTTGAAATCAATTAGATATCTATCGAAACATCCGCCGTCCTCCAACACCGCCCGCACTCCACGTAACCGACCCTCTGACTCCCAGATTCCCCAGACTGAGGCCAGAAAACCCGACTCCGCCGCCCTCGCCGTCGCGTTTATAGCGTCGCAAAGCTTCTCTCAAATGGGCAGGGAGCAGCTGTCCGCGGTGGGGGTTCGGCGGCAGCTCCGCCGTGCGCTTCTCGACGCTTCCAGCAATGTTTCCAGCGTTTCCACCAGTTGCAGAGGCCATTGCCGATTCCCGAGACGGAGCTGAGTTTGAGTTTGAAGTAGCGCTCGCGTTCGTGATCATCCTCGTGTTCGTCGTATCAGCGCCCGGCTCTGTCTTGACAACCCCATTATTAGTGGCAGCCGCCGTCGCCCGTGTTTCAGCTTCCGCGTCTTCCTTCGCAAGCCTCGCCAATGCCGCTTGGTCGTGCGCATCCGCCCACTCCTTCTGCACCGTTCGCGCCTTTTCAATCATTTCACCCGCAAACACCTTTGTAAATCCATTGATCGTAGTTACCACACTGGCCGGCACAGACTGAGAGAGAGCATGGTTGACAATCCGCCGTAGGGACTCTTTTCTCAGTTTCGCTCGCTTGAAAAGGTCATATCGCTCAGACTGTAACGGATTAAACGCGTCCACCAGTAATCTGTCCCCATCGTTAGCCTATCCGGCCCAAACCAAACCAACTCGGCCCCCCTATCTCGTTCGCAAGCTCGCAAGCCCGCTCGTTGTAACCCCATAATCCGTACAGATTGATAATCAAAAATTCCAAAGGGGAAAGAACTCACGCAAGATTCTTCTTCTCAGCCTCCGTATCCGTCGCCGTCCCACCCTCCTCCTCCCGCCCCAATAACTCCCCCTCGTCATCAAAATCATCCTCATCATCCCCTTCCTCCACATTATTCCCTCCTCCTCCTGCACCACCACCACCACCCGCTGTCCCTGTCCCAATCCCAGCTCCCGTCCTCACACTCCCACCATCCTCGCTCCGTTCCCGCTGCTCCCTCTCACGCTCCCTCTCCTTCTCAGCCTTGCTTTTCCGCCCGCGCTTGCGCTTAAAGACACCGTCGACACTGGCGCCGCCCACGCTGCCCGTGAAACTGCCTGTGACACTTCCGGCGTCGCTCGTCGCGCCAAACCCGCGGAGGTCCGCGTCGACGGGGAAGGAGGTCTGGCGTAGTGGGTGTGCGCGTGGCCGTTTTGCGTATGGTTGGCTGGCGGAGGATATGGAGGCGCGCTTTAGTGGGTTCGAGGGGGGTGGTGGGGAGGACATCGTGCGATGTTTTGTCAACTCCCGGAGGTCTTGTATTCAAATCAAATGCGTGAAGATCAGTTGCAGTTGTTGGGGTTTGTGGTGAGGCTTTGAATTGCAGTCGGGAATAGTTTCGTCTTAGAGAGTGAGATCGCAATTGTAGATGCGCGTGTCGGATGGGTGTGGTGGAGGCCGGTAAAAGTGAGGATAAACAAGTACTAGTTGAGGTATTCAATTCGAAAATAGAGTCGTAGGAATTAGAGTTGAAATATGGGATGAGTTGACGATTCGATGGTCTAGTGTTGCTTGAGATCTGGAGCTTTCCTCGAAAGCATTCCTTATCGCGTTATCCTGGAACCATGTTTTTCCGGGCCAGGCATCCAGGCATACATAGCAGGGTCACTTCAGTCTCTTTGAAGTTTGAACTCAATCTTGTTCTACCACAAAGAATCTGGGGTTAACAAGTTCCAAGGTTGTGTTCAACCTTAAGTTGACTACATTTTATCATCCACGAGTTGAAACAAGTAACCCGAAATTGATTATCATCGCGAGATCGGTAAGGACCGTAACTAAATACACGCTAGCTCAACGAAAGAGTATAACAACTCAAAACTAAACTAACACTGAATAACAATATAAACAGCAACAATCGGCAATTTAGTGATTAAGTGAGCAGATCGGCATGACCTCAAACGCGCTCTTCGCCGAGCCGAGGGGCCCCCCCTTTCCAGTCCAGGCGTTCGTAGTAACGGAACACCAGATCATATCCGTCAAGGTCATGCACAATCCGGTCAACACGCTTGTATCCCTCCACGTTCTCACCCTTGGGAATCCGTCGCGCAGCTTGACGTTCAATGTACCGCGCTTCCTTGGCGCTGTCCCAGTCACCGTCAAGGCCGGGCTTGGCTTCAAAAACAGTCACTGTGAACCGGCCAGGCTTGAAGATGTTCACCACCTGCTGGATGATACCGGCGCTGGTCTGGCCGTTCTGCGAGTGCGGCACATTGGTCTCGAAGGAGGCATACGAGCAGTGAGGCTCCGGCGTCACATGGACGGTGAAGTAATGAGTGCCTTTGGTGGTGCCAGTGGGCGCGGGAATCACGCCGTTTGCAGAGAAGCCACAAGGAGTAAATAGGTAGGCGTCAATGCGCGACTCGGGGAACTTCTCCTTGGGATAGATGTCCGAAAGGCCGCAGGACTCGGACACAACAGTACCGAGAGCGTGGCCCTCGGTGGTGAGTTCAGCAGGCAAGATGCCACTGCCCTGGCTCGACGAAACATCGTCAACTTCAAGGTCGGAACCATTGCTAAACACGTCGACGTGGTCTTCCTTGTGCGCATCAAAATTGCTGTACCGCTTCTCTGCAACAGCGGTAGCGTGATCGAGGTAGAACTGCTTAGCGTTCTCCTCATCCAAGTCTGTCATCAAGACTTCTAGGGTCTCGTCGGAAGAGTCATCGGCGCTCATCTTCAGGTCAGAGCGGTCAGGGAGCTGAATGAACTTGGTCTCGGTGCCCTCGTCGTCAGAGTCCGCAGTGGGCGTGGCAGGAGGGGTGAGCAGAGTGTTTGGCTCAGTGAGATACAGGTACCAGTGCTCGCCGTTCATCTTGCCGATCATGTAGGCGCTGCCGTTGAGGAAAAGCCTATCCATGGAGCGAACCTCGTCTCGCCAGCTGCGGTGAGGCCCACGCTGGCGGTCAGGGAATAGGAAGTTCTTGCGGCTGTAGAACACCCGGTAAGGAGCGGCTGCCACAGTGATTCCGCGCGACGGAGGAGCAGTCGACTTCGGGAAGCCACCGTACATGGCAGCAATTTCGAGAATCCGGGGCAGACCAGACAAAAGAGTGGTCGTGCCGCAAGTCTTGAGAATCAACTTGTGTGGCCAGACAAACATGCTTGACTCCGAGAGGAGATACGCGTCCACATCTTCGGACGAGACAATAGAGAGCACCTGGCAATTGACAATGTCAAGCATATCCTTCCAGACATCCTCTGAAACGGCCTTCAAGCCCAGGGGGTTCGAGGAGCCTAGGTCCTTAGGAGAGGCAGCAAACCAAACCTCCAGGAGTTTCTCAGGGCCTGTAAAGTCAGCTTCGATCTTTCCAAATACTTCTGGAGAGAACCATACCTTCAAAGGCATTGGTTGAATCTAGATCCTGGGTTGCCTCATGATTGATTGTCAAGGACGGGGTCGCCGCAAAAGAAGACGGCGACTGCGTGTAATGCTTGGGAATCCCGATGTTGATCATCTCTTGACAAACGACAGAAGTTTTTGACCTTTTTTTAACAGACGTGTATAGTATAAAATGCGGAGATTTGTGCAGAGGCTCGATTCGGCTTGTGATCGTAGACAAGGAAGCCTAGAAGCACTATCTGCGACTCAGACGAACAACGGGGGGGAAATGCCCGCCTGAGAAGAGAAGGCCCTTGAAAAATCGAGAACGAGAATGGCACTCAGCCTAGGGTGAGATTGCGATAAACCCGAAGGGGTGCTAGGGAGGTCGGAAAGAGAGCGAGAGGAGGAAGAAACCTCGAGAAAAGGGAATGGTGACTATGTGTTGTTACCTCGTGCTGAAGATACCGATACCTTTCAAAGTATCGGGTCTAGCAGACGAGGATCTGCTTCAATTGATTTTTAAGGATGATGGTAAAAAAATCGAGAGAGATCGGTGTTGTTGTTAGGGGTGTTATCGGGGCCTGTAGAGGAGGAAATAGTCAGTCGCGTGCACTTATAACGGTGAGGGAAGGCGGAACCAGAAGTTGGGCTCGGTGAAAGGAATTGAGCAAACAAATTGAAAGACGGCTACTCACTTCGCAGGCTTAGACAGAAATCTCAGTAGGTCCTTTGAGCTCATGGAAGGCAGGAAAGAATTCGGGCTTAAATGAGCACGATGGAGCGAGGCGCCACGGCTGTTGACATCTGAGTGATATTCACAACGTTCGCAAGATGATGATGAGGAGCAGAAATCAAGCGCACGGTCAGTATCTCAAGACAGAAATGCTTGAGAGGTGCGAGAGGGGAAGAAAAAGAAACCAGGCAGACGTGGGGTGCACAAAGCAAGGTGCGATGGTTGTTGGCGCTGGGTTTTGAAGTCTTTTCCTATTTATTGCCGTCGCAGCTTTTTCTGTGGGCCCGAGAAAATCGAGGGCCAGGCGTGGGGCACGGTCACTCCGTTACAATATCAGTTGGGCCGCTGTTCTGCAGGGGTTCAGACTGAGACCGGCTAAGGCAGGAGTATGTGATAATGCAACGGATCGAGTCGGGATAGCAAAGAGCAAAGAAAAAAAATTCGACAGGGGAGCGAATCCAGCCAGACTTTGGAGGGAGGATGAAGATGTCGCATCTGGAAGCCTGAGGTTTTGGGTAGGTATGGTAACTTTGGTATTGTATGGTCAGGATTGACGGCTGTCACACGAAGGTCTACCATGAACAGCAGGCGGTCGCCCGTCAGTCAGGAACGGTGACGTAGGCCCCGGTAGTATATACAAAGTCGACTCAGCTCAGCCAGATTCTCTCCCCCGCTCTTCTTCTCCGTCGAGTCAATCAAGATCCTGCCCATTCGCTCAAGCCCCCCCCAACTCTTTCAGTCTCGACCCATCCGGCCCTCTCCGCTCCGCGTGCCGTGAAGAACTTGGACGCTGCTTGATCTCTCTTGAGCACCTACTCTAACTAGTTTACAGCAGCACGCCGCCGTTGGGCTCTCTATACGTCCCCGAGTGTCCCACTGGGTAATTGCCAATCCACTTTAGCACACCAGTCAAATCATGGTAGTCGGCCGTGTTCTTGCATATTCGTTTCTGTTAGCAAAGATGCACGAATCGTCGTACGGGGATTACAGGGGCTTATATCCCGTACAAACCGCCGGATAGGCAACAACCCCCTCGCCACCTCACCCCAATAAACCCGGCTTCATCACCTCGTGGATAACGCTCGGCTCTTCGATAATTACCCCCTCAGGCAAACTCTCCTGCTCATCAGGCGTATCCCCCAGGAGTCCGGAATTAAAAATCCCCAAGAAGCTCACGGCATCATTATGCCGTCAACAACCCCCCTTCCCGGCAGACGCAATCCTGCTATATCTACACTCTTATACTTCCCTCTCTTCCCTGCGCGCTCTTAGATCCAAGCCACGGCATTGTGCATGGCATCTTGGAATATGTGCCCCGTATCGTTCAGAGGCCCAAGAGCGAGAACGATGGAACCGTACGAACGTGAGGAAGGGCCCGAATTTGGTGTCGTTGTTGCAGCTGCCTTCGACCTAGACAAGGACTAGCAGGGAGACCTATCGCGGCAACGTTTGCGCCGGGGGCATGTAGATTGTGTGTTCTAGGGGGGTTAGTTCAGTGAAGTAGGTCTGTTGTTTCTGTCTCTCAATGTAGCTTTATCTGCTAGAGAGGTAAGTACCAAGGCACCGCTGGAAACGGTCCTGTGCCTTCCGGTCCATGATGGGTTGAATGCGATGCAGCTTCTGTAGAGATTGCCGCAAGGCATGCGAGGAGTCTGCTGTAAAGCATCTCGATTAGATGTCCGCACTAAATGCTCGAGAAGACTACATATTTCTCAGCGAGGCGAGTGATAAGAGGCAAACGCATGGTTATATATTTAACTTCGCAAGCACCACCCCTAAACCGTGGAGAACACAACCACGGAAGCTGGGGTATTGGGGCGCTCTGGGGAAGACAAAACTTCTCCAGAGGTCTCATCAAACTCACGTACAATGTCGATTGTATTAACTATTACCCGTCCGTGGACTACTTACTATATCAAGACGAGTGGGGACACGCCGATCACTTAACCTCGCATGTTTCTCAGAACCGACAAGGTTCATATAGTTACCGGGAGAGTGGGGTCCATTCTTAACAGTATACTTCAATCCAGCGGGATCCAATGAATTGGACTCAAAGGGTCAGATGGCCTGTTTGGCAGTCTACAAATTCTCGCTTAGTGCCATAGGAGAGATGATACATATATATATATATATATATATCTATAGCCCGGCATGTCTAGATCCCATTCAACACTATATGAGATCTTCAAGGTGCATGGTCTCTCTATCTAATCTATAGCGCAAATTCTTACCCTAAGCTGTCGTTTGGTAGTCGGGCAGATTAATCGGGAATGGACGTACTTTACCCATCTTCCTTGCGCGTGTCGCCGCAGGGGCAATTGATCATCGACATCATCAAGTTCGCGAAGCCGTTAGCTTCGACTCTTCCTGGGGAAGAATTGCTTACGTGACCGAAGGTGAGAAAACTAATGTCATGTAGATACGGTGGTTTGTTAAACCATAAATGCATGTTTTGGAATTTTCTTGTTTTGCAGAGGGAGCCGCAAGTGTACTAGGGTTTCTTAAATATACATGGATATATGTCACCAAGATACCATGAAATGTTAATAATACTATGCCTTTGGAATCTATGCTGGGTAGTAATTAATAGAACAAGGGCTTCTTTCACACCCATGCGTCCTTCATTGGGATAGAAATAAAGGTTCTTGTGTATGTCCCCATCCATAGTATATATATTTAGTGCACAGCCACGCAAATAGACCAAAGGCCTACCTACCTCTTCGAATGTAGCGGCTATGCTTCACTGAGAATAGATAAACAGGGGTAGTCTTACCTACTTCCTTAGTGACGGGAGACTAGGGAGGTCAAGGCATTATCATGTTGCTACTTACGAGTACCGATGCGATCACGCAAGGTATTGTCATTACTACCTGAGTCGTCTACAAGCATTAGAGTGAAATAAAGAAGCCAAGCACCCTCATACGGCAATCGGAACTCTGGCCATGGAGCCTGGGCAAGGTAGAGAGAGTGGGTAAAAGATTTGGCCCAGTTTGCCACTAGGTATAGCATGAACAGAGCCTAATCCATCAGAATAGCATGCACAAGCTGCACATCTCCCAGCTCCACAACCTTGTCCGCCAAGAAATCACCGATCTTCTCTTCAAGTTTTCTCCTCAGCTCCTCCGACACAGAGCCAGCGCCGTGTCCATTCGTGAGAGGCACCTTTGAGCCCTCTCGCAACGAGGCAAGCACAACCAACAATACGGTGAGGACTTTATCTGCCTCTGCGCGCCGTGAGCTATCATCTGACACGCCGTCTTTCAGCAAACTGCCGTATGTGGGTAGGTTCGGGATGATGAGGACGCGAACGGCTTCAGGGCCGCCCACGGCGTGGAGGCCGATGATGGCACCGTAGTGTGCCGAAAAGGGTTTTGAGGGGTCGAGGAGGGTCTTTAGGCAGGAGCGGGCGAGACGGGGTTTGAGGGTATGTGAGGAGTGGGAGTATTTGGTGGAGATGAGGCCGAAGAGGGAGGCAGAAAGGTCGCGCAGGGCGAATTGCTCGGTTAAGTCGGCGGCTGCGCCGAGTTGGCGGCCGATTAAGCAGGTTAGGATTGGGGGGACGAGAGCGGCGATCTACGTCTTCTGTTAGTATAGATTATAAATAGAGGAATGTGAGGAACGCACGTAAGGATCAACGTAGAGAGACTTATTTTGCACCAGGGCCTCAGCCATGTGCATGACCTGGGTGAGGACAAAAATATCCTTCAAGGCATGCGTGACCTTCTCCGAGATAAACTGCACAAAGTACGGCACAAGCTGGTGCAATCCAGGATCTTCGCGAAGACTCGCATAGGCCGACGTCCGATACTTTTCGCTTGACTCGTCCAGAAAGGCGTTGCACACCTTCTCGAAGTATAGCTGCAGCTCTTTCGAGAGCACATGCTTGACGAGCGGCTTGACAGCGACATTCCCGCTCCCGCTCATAGCCGCCAATGTCGCGTTCGCGTTCGGGCCCTTGGACATTAATTCGAGGTTGCGCGAGTCCGCGGCCGTCGGATTTTGTGGTATTGAAGGTTGCACGCCTTCCACGGCGAGCCAATGTGCTACACGCGAACACACCCAATTAGCTTTAAAGCCCAATCACCACAATAAGAAGCAAGGGACAAAAAAAGCGTACCAGTAAAATTAATCTCCCTCGGCACCCTCGGCAGGGGCGCATTGATCAACTTCTCAAAATCTACCTCCTCATCCTCGACGTAGAAAAGCGGCTGGCCCGGTCCTAGCGAGGCCTCGCCGAACTTCAGCGGCCGTGTCGCCTCATACCCATATAGCGGCTCGACATCGAGCACGCGTAGAGCTTGCGCAATATCCTGCGTCGTGAGCAGCGTCCGTCGGCTGTGGCGCATGAACTTGAAAGCTTCTTCGAGGACCTGGGCGATGCGGAATTCAACGTCGCGCGCAAGGTTCTCGGTCACGTCGTTGTTAAGGTTGACGATGCCGACGGATTCTGCGACGTCGCGGATGTTGTCTGGGTTCCAGACAGACATTTTGGTTTATCTGAGACGAATTAATGCGAAATTAAGGATGTGAGAGAGGGTCTCGTGAGGCGTGAGTAAATCGTCCTGGTGTTGTCGGTGTGAAAGGGCTGGGCAATCGTTCAGATTGGGTGATGAGACCAATCGCTAAGGGCAAGCAGCATTCTGAGGGGCCCTAATAGTTTATAGACGCGATTGATGAACGCCTTGAATAAAGGCGAGGCTGCGGAATCTCGAACTCTGTGAACCTGGAGAATCGCGCCGAAGAAGGCGGAGTGAAGGTCGGGCTTACAATCTCCCGATCCGCTTCTACTATATAATAGTAGACTATTTTATCCCTTCCTACGACCATACAATTGTAGACCAATAAATAGAGATGGAAGAGTGTCCGATTGAAAATTAAATATACAATAAGAGACAGGCTGCCGGAGTCCAACGAAATATCAATCTGGAGAATACTCCTCGCCCACCCGCAGTAACAATTCTAGAGGTATCATACGAAACAGAAAACAATCAGCCAATCTCCCAATGATCTTCGCCTTCAAGACGAGAATAAACTCTCAGCACGCATTTACTCCTTGGTCAGAGACACGGTCCTAGCAGAGCCCTCCAGCTCAGGTCCCTGTCCACCATACGCCTTGGGAAATTTCTCCGTCAAGCCAGGGAACTCGCGGGCCAGGTTGGCACCGTTAGAGATGGGGTGGAACTTGCGCGTAGTGTTCTCGTTAACGAACAGCTTGATGAGGGCGAACATCCAGCCCATGATGACCGGGACGTTGACGAAGAACTTTTCGCGCAGCAGCTCGGGGTACGCGGTACTGAAGACCTCGATGGTCTTCTTGGTCGCCGCGCGAATGGTTGGGTTCAGACGGAGGAAGCTGACGTTCAGGTAGTCGTGAACTTGGATCATCTGGTAGGGGTCCTCGCCATCGTAGTCGATGATAGAGGTAGCCTGGTCAAGCTTCAGCTCTTTGACAGCGAGCTCCATGAGGGCAGTGCGCCACTTGATGAACCTGTGCGATACAAATTAGCCACGAATTCATCACATAAAAGGCGAGAAAACCCTGAAACATACTCCTCAATGTCCCCAAAAGTCTCGTCGATCTTCTTAACAGCGCCATAGATATTCCAAGTAACGATCAAATCCCCCTTGCCCTCACGCTCATACGTAGTCAGGTATCCCAGCCCGCCAAATTTGGCCTCAGCGTAGCTCTTCTTCTCCGCATCCACCAGCGTCAAGGGATCATACTCCTTGCGCCATTCGAGCGCCTTGGTAAGCTGCTCCTCAGCAAGCTTGAGATCGCCGGTGTTGGCTCGGAGGAATTTAATTAGGACGTTGATGGTGGGGACATCGGTAGCGTCATGCTTCAGGGGCACACCCCACATCTCGCTGTGGCCCGTCGTGCTAAGGATTGTCGGGAGGCGGTCGAAGAGCTGCTCAAGCACAGGGGTTTTGGTGAAGTATGCGGGCTTATCATCTTTCTTCTCGGTTTCTGTCGATTCAGGAGCTGCAGTTGGAGCTGGAACTGGAACTGGAGCTGCAGCTGCTTGCTCGGGCTCGGATTTAGCTTCTGGAGCTGGAGTCGGAGCTGCCTCGGCCGTCGCAGCTGGGACGGCAGCGGGAGCTGGAGCAGCGGCTGGTTCAGGAGCAGGGGCGGTCGCCGACTCAGTAGTAGTAGTAGCAGTAGCATCAGGAGTTGCTTCAGCTACAGCGGCAGCTGGCTCAGCGACAGGCTCTGGTGCTGGCGCAGACTCGGTGGTCGTGGGCTTCACCTCGGACTTTGTAGTGTCGGGCTCCTGAGCGGGAACGGGAGCAGGAGCAGGAGCAGCCTGGGGCTGTTCCTGAGCTTTGTCCTGGTCGGCCATGATGACGAATTTCTATTTTCAAGATCGATTAAGTATGTACTGTATGTACTATTTTGAACAAAGAGATGCAAGGGAGAATAGGCGTGTTAGAGAAGAAGATGGAGTGCAAGAAGAAGGTTGGGGTGAACGGGTGCAGGAGCAGCCTTGGAGAAAGTTGGTGAAAAAAAAAGGGCAAACAAACAAAAGGCTCTGTCGTCGCCAGGGTTGGGGGTAGCCTCTATCAGTAAAATAGATACATCAACACTATCCAGGTCCGCTTATTTCTTATTCGCAAGCTATTTTTTTAGGACGAATGTCGTACGATCCTTCATCCACCGAGTTTCTTGCCGATTGTCTCCTGGGCCGATCCTGCCAACCTGCTGTACTCAGTTCTAGACTGACGCCGCGCGACGCCTATATATAGCTAGACACTAGCCGATGGATCTGCCAAAGCAGTCTAGGAGCCGGGGTTTCCATTATAGAGAGGTCGATTTGATCTCTAGTTCTCTGCGTAATGTATAGCTCAAAACGGATTCAGACAACAGCTACACTCCGATCCAGAGTGAGTGATCTATCACGGAAATAGAACAAAATAATGAAAAAAGAACGATACACTGATGTATGTAGATAACACAAGATGCTTGGAAAAAAAGAGAGGGAAAACGAACGGGGGATATTCATCACTCATCTCTGCCATCAGGAACGTGGAATCGCTGGGGAATATACGGTGTACACTGGGGAAAGGGAACCGAAAATCAACATAATAACAGCTGCGGCCTCACTTGCCACCATTGCTGAATTGGTGTGGGATTTGAGGCATCGGAGGCGGAATGCCTGAATCGTCCTCATCTTCATCCATCTCATCCTCCTCGTGGTGTCTGTCATGGTCAGCATGGCCTCAACTTCTGGCGCGCATACGTGGATGCAAACAGGGTCGAAAAAACAACGTACGCTAGAAGCTCCTTGATGTTCCGCATCTCGTAATGCTTCCTCCGCTGGTTCTCGAACTGCCGATGTTTCTCCTTCGCCTCCTCAGTCGTGAGAAGGCTGTCCTCCCCGTCCCCGGTTCCATCCGCGCCGACGACAACATGCTTGTCACTGCGATGAGACTCATTGCTCAGACTCCGCGAGCGCATAATCCGATCGCTATCGCCTAGCTGTCCACCCTCTACAACCGATTCCTCAGGCTCACCAAGCTCCAGATCGGGAATATCATCTTCGGAAAATTTCTTCTGGGGCCCCTTCTTTTTCTCCAGCTCGTCAACAACCAGGCCCTGCGCATCGATCAGGCTGTCCTGCGCTTCCGCAAGTCTCATCTCCTCCTCGTCCTCGGTGGGGTCATAGCGCGGTGCATAGGGGGTCTTCGGCTCGTCGATCTTCATTTTCGCCGTCTTCTCCTGCTCGGTTAGGTACAGGTTTGCCTCGTCCCACTTCAAACGCGGCGAGGCGTCATCATGGTAACCGTGAGAGCTTGCGAGCGAGGTGCGTCGGGATGATGACGAGGGTCGGCGACCCGCGTTCTGGAGGGTATTTTGCAGGGTGAGTTCCTTGGTGTCGACGGGAGGCGGGGTAGGCGTGTGGTGCTCATCCTCGTAGGAGACATGCAGCTGGTGTTGCGAGCTGGAATTTTTCAGGATACCTACACATAAAAAAGAAACGATGCGCATCAGCCATATTTTCGCAAACAAATGGTCTTTCAAACCGGACTGTACTTACCCCTCGGCCTCTTGTGAATCGCATCAGTGTTTTGCGCCATGTTGGTTGACGTGGGGCAGGAAAAACGAAGATAGAAAACAGTCTCTCTATCACTTCGCAACGCTTTAATAAGCAGTAATCAGCAGGGGGTAGATCAAACAGACGATCTATCTGCAGGAGAAACAGGATCTAAGTCGCAAGCCGCACGGTGACCTATATATACGGTTGCAGCCTCAAGTCAGCTGAAGGTCTAACCGCAAGAGCTGAGATCAGGTATCGGTTTCACTTACCCTCCTGACGAAAGACGCTATCACATACAGTGGTCACGGATTTGGCAGATGACCGGGTGATCAAAAGTAGTACCTACAAAATTTCTGTCTCAGCCACGACAGATTGATTGATGACTGGAGTAAATATGTCCTTGGGAATCGAAAGACGCAGGAGGGAAAACGCGCGCCAAGACCACTTGTTTGGGCTCGTCTGATTTGGCACGTGGGGCTCGAGGAGATATGACGTCGCCAGCTTCTTACTCAGGCATGACTGAACCTCACTCATCCACACTACAATAAGCAGATATAGTACAACAAGAATATAGTAGTAGCTGAACCTCTATTGATTTCAACTCCATGGATTATAGCCGTATAATCAGAGACCGTAACAGTCAAAGTGCCACCCAAACCTTGTATGCGGTAGGATATCAAGACAGGAATGCCAGACCCACGACAGGGAAACACAATGTAAAACCAGAACCAGAGGAAAACCACTGCTCCGAAATTAACGGCATCGAAATAGTAAGGTAATGTCAGTAGCCCAACTGCTCCGAGATGGTATCATCGAGAAAGTAAGTAGACAAATAGTAAATATAAGCAAAAGATCGAAGGCGAGTCAGTAATGTCAAAAGAGCGAATATAAGTTTAGAGAAAGGGGAAAAAAAATGATTAGGCAATAGACTCAAACTCTTCTCGCTCTCGAAGCCTGTTCCGGGCGAGCTCGTCTCCACCATTAGCCGATAGCTGCATCCAGTGCAGTGCCAGGCACATTGTATGGGGATCGGATTTGGAGTCCTTGTCTCGGCGGTACATCATCTCCGCCTTGAAAGTATCTCTTAAGAGGGTAAGAGGGAATGTGACACGCGGAACGAGTTCCGGGTGCGTGAGGTAAAGAATGGCAAGTTCCCGTTGTGCAACGGGGTGTCCCTCCTTCGCTGTGGGTATCCACATGTTGGCCGCATCTTTCATGCGATCACCCGCTCGAGGATACGTATCGTACATGTGTGGTGGGTGTCGACGAGTGAGCTCTTGGGAGACGATGTCGTCCGCGATCTCAACCATACTATTGCAAACCTCATCTTTCAAGCTTAGGGCAGCAAGCCCAAACTGCAAGAATGCCGTTCCACTATCCGTCTTGTTCAAAGTGTCACTAGGAACAAAAGCCGAGATGAATTGCAGGTCGCGGAACAAAGTCTTTGGCTTCATGTCGAGGATGATTTCTCGAAGCGCCTCGACAATCTGTTTTTCGTTGGGCACGTGGTAGTCAGATGGCCGCGACCCAAAGATTATAGACTCGGCTGGTGGAGACGTTGGCGTGTGCAGAGGGTCTCTCGCCGGCCGACGACGAGAATGTGGCTCGGAAAAGCTACTCCTTGCGTCCCGATTTCGGCGAATAATGGACGCACGCCGCCGGCGCGATGTAGGATGTGGAGAAGGCAATGCTTGGTCATCGTTGACAGTAGTTAATGACGCAATGACGAGGCTTCGAAGATCCCGTAGCGCATCTAGCTTGATGAACGGATTTCCGTGGCGGGAAAACACGTCCAGAAGGCGACGGAAGACGGTAGCGTATCCGAAAGGACCCGGACCACCTGAACTGGCGGAGGTGTCAAGGGCAGGTTCTGCAGAGGGGGCATCGGCAGACTCGTCATGATTAGGGGGGTCGACAGATCTACTCCTTCGGTGGGATGGGACGCGATGAATGGATTGGCGAACTGCTCGCTCATCGCATTCGGCATAGAACCGCTGGATGCGAGATCGCTTCCTCATCTGGGCTTGGATCCTCTTTTGCTCGAGGACATTACCAAACCAAGCATCTGTCTCGGTACCACAGCTCCAGACCGGTGAGCCAAGGTCACTCAGTAACAGACTGGTTAATGTCCGTCTCAAGTCGTCCAAGAATGCTGATTTCCCATGTGGTGTACGCTCACGGCGCGGTTGCTGGACAGCAGTATCACTGAGCATGGACGGTGGTCGGGAATAGAGGCTGGACGCGCTTGGTGCGTAATGAGTGTGCGGCGGAGGAGTTGACCAGAACGTACTGCAGGAGTCTCCGGTAGTGGTTGACGGTGGCCTTTCGCCAAGGATAGAGGACGCATCGGTGTTAGCACCCGGAGATCTCCATCGCTCGGATTCCAGGGAAGGCTTGAGGTTCAACCGGGGAGGCTCCTGAAGGATCCTTGACGGCTCTTGAGGGCGTAGAATGGAGCTAGCTAGGGAAGGAGTAGAGTGGGGAGAATCATCACCCGTCATGCCAAACGAGCGTAAACTAGAAGTGAGGCTGAGGAAGCTTCGGTTGCTAGAGCCTTCGTACTTGGCCCGCTCTTTGTGGAACAGCTCGCTTGCCCATAAGACGGGTGTTTCTGCCATAGTCTCGCCGACTAAGCGGTTGATACTTGTCCCGACTTCATAACAGAAGCGGTGAATACGCTCTTCACCCTTGCAGAAGTTGTCGATATTGTTATGTGTAAGCCATTTGCGAATCAGGTCAACCTGTTCGTCCGCGAGCTTGGTTGGTCCCGATTGGTTACTGGGAGCCTTCATCACGTTCATGACCTGCAACTCAGGTTTCTGGAGTAAACCCCCACCAAATGCACGAGAGCCACCGCGTGACCGATGCTCACCGTGGGCGAGTAGGTGGGCATAAGGCATAGTCTTGAGAGCGAGCGCGACGTTCTTCGCCTCCTCGTAGCGCCTGGAGTTCCTCACATCGGTCATGTACCACATCTTGTTTCGGAGTCGGCCCATTGTCTTCATCATCTCCTTGACTGTTCTCTCAAGTGTTTGCATATGGCGGTCCAGTGCGACAAAGTCAGCATCACAACATTCAATGACGGAACTAGAATTCTGGAGTGAGCGGACACAAGTCGAGTGCATAGGTTCTAGGATCCAAGAGTCATCAACAGGTTGGTTTGAAGAGTTACCAACAGTGCGGCGGAGCAGTCGAGCAGCGTTCCACCAGTAATGCGCGCCAATGAAGTCGGAGGTTTGATGGCAGTGTGCCATTGCGCGGTTGAAGCGTTCCCTGAGCGACTGGCTCGCTCTTTGTGGAAGGCCATGAGATAATGGTAAACCATGCTCAACACGGTCGCCTGCAGGGTTCTCTTGGATGAGCTTGACTATTGCGGTCTGGAGGGCTTCAAAATTATCCTCCATCCCAAGAGTGGAGAAGCTGGCTTCGTCAGAGGGTAGACTCTCTGGAGAGTGTGCTTGGCTATCGGGAAACAACCCCCAAACGAGCCGCGTGCCATCCTGCGAGAGAGTAAATATTGTCCAATCCTCGGCTGATGGCGGTTCTAAATGAGTGTGAAGATCATGCTCGCCTAGATCCGACAGTTCAAACCGAATCCTGTCAGCCTTCGAACTTGGGGTGTTTTCTGGCTTGGAAAAGAAATGAATGTCTGTGGGAAAGATGCCCTTGGCGTGCGAAGCCAGTCTCGAGGAATATGGAACAGACGGGCGATAGAAACCTGGCTCAAATGTAGATGTCACAGATTTATCTGCGTGGGATCCAAGTGGAGAGATAGAAATGCCTGACGTGGGTGACTGGGAATTGTACACAGGGGAAGGAGCGCTGGGGAAAAGGGCATTCAAGACAGTGAGAACATCAGCAGCAGAAAGCATCAGGAATATGGTAGGGGAATCTGGTCCGTAGGGGAGTCCTGTGGGCGGCAAATGCTGGGCGGTTTCCGTTTCGACCTGATGGCAAGCAAATCGGTCAAGCATGTTCTCGACATGTTGGCGAACCCTAGGGCGAGCCATGGAATAATGGTGCCTGACATTATCAGCAAACAGTGTCCCTTTGCAGGAATGAAGTAGAGCCAAAACACGCACATAGAACGGAGAACAGCGAGCGCCTGGGAATAAGCTTGATAGCCAACCTGGCCGAGTAGTTTGTCTCGCGCCTCCTTTCTAATATGAAAATCAAGCAAAAGGCCATGACTCTGCAGATCACATTAGTGAGCGTTTGCTATTAGATTTAAGATGACAAACTCACCTCTGGATACGTCAAAGCCCGATAGAGAAACTTGGAGAAGAACCACTGCACAAATAAGAAATCCAAAAAGCGATCGCGACAGTCCTGACGGTCAAGTTTCTGCAGAATGGCCTTGCTCAGTTGTAAAACTGTCTGGGGTAATCCTGCATCTGGATCGTCCAAAAGCTCAAGCAACGAATCCACCGTGGACGCAAAGAATTCCTCGGCAACATCCGTCCGTAGCGGATCCATAGATTCCATATCATAGCCGGGCGGCGCTTCGGTATGCTCCAGAAGAAATGCACCGGTTTGGAGAATGTCCATAAGGTAGAGCTCAAATTTGGGCTTAGCTTTCCATTCGCTGCCTGATGCCCACAGGCTCAAGATATGGTCGACGAGAGCATATGACCTACTGGCGCCATCTGCAATGAGTTTCGCACAGACAGAAGACCACATATCCAAGCGCAGCTGAGCCTCCGGGGCATCGGAATCCAGGGGAGCTGCATAAACATTAAACAGCAAACTAGACAGGGGGTCGGTCCTTTCGAATGCCAAAACGCGATCTTTGAAAGGAATGGTAGATGCAGCGCTAGTTTTCGAATTCAAAGCAGATATCCTTGAACGGGACGTGGAAGTGAACGCGGAATCACCACCAGTCTCCCAAGAGGAGACGGATGAAGATAACAAACCTGACAGCTGAGCCGGAGTCAAGCTGCATAGTCTCTCAAAAACGAAATGGGGGTCGGTTCGAACCGATTGCAAAATCTCAAGAAGATCGGCCCTGGACTGGGGGCTAAGCTGGAGGAAGAAGTCCGGCGAATGATCCAGTGTAGACCCGCGGGTGCTGGGCCATTCTTCCCAAGAATCCGACTGGTGTGTGTGGCGCCGCGAAACTAAAGCACATGGTTCCTGAAGATCAATCATGGTATGGTGAAGAGCGATAAAATTGGCCTTGTCGTCATGCCTGAGCCGGTCTACCAGGCCCCGCTGGGCAGCAGCGCCAACACGGATCAGACGCGCCAAAACCCCCATAGACACCTTGGTCGCATGAAGGCGCTGTTCTAATTTCTTCCTGCGCGCCTGCTTGTGTTGGTTCTGTCGGTATCGGCCGGCTAACTCCTCGAAAGAAACCTTGGGGCGCTCTTCCATTGGCACAGGGACGGGTTTCTCAACAGTGGGATGTCCATCCTCGGAATACACGGGAGTTGAAACAAATCGCCAGCTCGAATGATCCGAGTCTCCAGACTCACCTGTGGTGCGACTCGAAGTTGAGTCGGGGGAAAGCAGCACGGGAGACATGCCGGCAGTCGCGTCAACTTCGATGGGAGCTGCGGATTCACATGGTCGGGTTGTCTTGAGAGCAGCGGGAAAGAGGTCTAAATAGCCGGAAGAGCGAGGAGACGTTAGGAATAAAGTGTGCATTCAGCTGTCGCAGAAAAGAGGTTTGGGGATAGTTAATCGCAAGCGCGGGCGTTCATGCCCAAAAAGCGACGATCACGTCGCGATAAAGGGGGGAGAAATTAAATAGCTCTCAGAGGCGCAAAGCAGAAAAAGTAAAGAAATGGATAAGAAATAACCGAACATACTGCTCACAAACGCCAGGGGGGACGAGAGACCATTAGGTTGGGCATCGAACATTGTGTTGTTGCCATGGGCAGAAGTCCGTGGAACGCTTGGCTTGGAGGGCTTGCAATAATAGGAGGGAGATGGTGGAGGTTGCACGGCGGCCGCGGCGGCAGAGACCACTTCTCGATTATCGCATGGCTCCTCTACTGAGGGCGAAGACGGCGACGGACGGATTTCATCAGGCGGACGATCCGGTACGGAAGGCAGCCGTAAGGGCAGAGTCGACCCGATGAAAGTCTCCAGTGTGTTGACGCGGTAGAGGAGGGGAGAGTGGGTGGGGATGGAGTCGTAGATCAAGGGCGGAAAGGGAAGAGAGGGAGAGAGGGAGAGAGAGGGGGAAAGAGAGACAGAAAGAGGGATTCGAAGAGCAGATGAAACTAAATGAATAAGTAATAAATGCGAGGGCAAGGAGGCTAAAGACGAGCGAGCTTCTTATTGGTACTGGTATAGAGCAGCTGCAGTACTAGGTATAAGAGAATCGACGGGGTAAACTCCGAATTCAGGAGACGAGGACAAGTCAGTGAGTGGCGGGAGGACACGACGATGCACTACGGAGCGGGGAGCTGAGCGGATGACATGCAGACTAAAAGACGAGAACTTGAAGAGAGAAAGCAAAGGTGTTGAACGATGGAGAATGCGATGCCAACAAATCGAGGGGCGAGGAGGGCGTGAGCTGGCAGGCGGTGACTCGAACCGGCCGCCTGCATCTTAACATGCTGTGCTATACCTGGACGCGGTTGTTGAAGATGAACATCTCTTATTGATTGTCCAAAGTCTACGGAGCATGGATATTGGATAATTTCATTCCCAGTCGATCGCTCTGAAGAACCGAGCTGACCTGTAAATCGCCCTCAACCCGGGCTTGTTCTTTTCTCATGCCAGCTGAACCGACCCTCCACAGGCGCCGTGGGACAGTCATAAATGGACGCTGACTGCCAGTCGCAAAGTGATGCGTTGGCACTGCATGCATGAAGACTGCCCCCTCGGTCCCTCGCCTCTGATTTGTCGCCCGCCCTCCTTGCCTTGCGTTTTCCACCACCGAAGCGGCCATCCAGAATAGAGTCTTGCTCTTGACTTCAACAACTGCCCTGGTGGGGTTCGCCTGGCTGGTTTTCCTCTTTTCTTTCCTTCCGGTGCTGAAACATGATCGCCTGCGACGAAACCTAGTCGCATTCTCCGTCTTCTTTTCCAGTTCGATTTGCATCTTGCTATCTCCTAGTCATCTTCGATCTCTCTCCATGATAGGTAAGATGGGCTGCTACTCGATATTACAACGTTGTATACTGATCGAAGCGCGATGTCGGATGAGATAAATGTTATTAATGCTGCTTCTACCTGCACGTGCCCACCTGCTCGCGCTAACCTTGATATCGTCAAGTCAGCTTCTCGATGACATAGTTATGGGATCTCTTTGTCTTCCATACTAGTGGGAAAAAAAATTAGATCCATCATCTTAAGTAGTTAGGGTAAATTCTCCTAGAATATGCTTTGCCCCTCCCTCCCCTCCATCGCTTCAACCGGTGGGGTACACTTGACGTCCTGCGCAGTGTGCCCCCCTTCTCAACAAGTCGGACTGCATCTCGCCCGGTATGATCAATCGGTGAAGTTTAGTAACTGAGGGACATAAGTCTGGCTGCTATTCAACTTTGCAGTCTTTCACAGCATTCGACCGTTGTTGATGCGGTGCAGTAATACCCTTTGGAAAACGATAATGGTGGTAGCATCAAGGACTTGCACGGCGCACCAAGGCCGTTTTCGACGTTGGCGACTGTCACCCCAACTCTAATGCAGATCCTACTTGCAGACCCATTTCTTGTCAACTTCCTTTTGTCCAACGCGTGTAGCCACACTATCAAGCGTGCCCTTCAGCGTGTCCTTGGAAATTTTTGGGAACCTAGTTGCCAATCATTCAGCTCTGATCTTCTCCGATTCGATATGGGTTCTCTTACCGTTTCTTTAAGACTTCGACCAAGCCGGTCTTGGTTAGATTGCTCCCTTCAACCACGGTCTTAAACTCGGCGAGTAGTTCCACCGGCAACGCCCGCCTGGCCTTACCGGCAGGGTTCTCCTGGGGTCCTAGAGTATGCGATCCTGGGTGTCCCATTATAAACCGAAGGGCTGAACGGTTGGGTTGTCCCCGCTCCGGAGCCTTCTGCCAATACACTGTTGAGAAAGGATCGATAGGAAACGTTACAGAGGGCAGAATAGTCTCGATCTTGTAGGCTTGCAGCTCCGGATCGGGTTCCTGATCCTGCCACTTCAGCCCAGTGGAGACTGGTTCAAGATCTCCAACGAGTAGGCGTCTCTTGCCGTTCAATAGTTGATCATCGTCATCATCTAGGAACCCATCCATATCATCATCGCCTTCTTCGCTACCTTCTTCCTCCTCTTCGGAATCCAGTTCCTCTCCCTCTTCAGCATCCTCCCATTCTGCCTCAGAGTCGTAATCGTAGTTGACTTCAGGAAGTTCACGGCGGAAGGGATTGCGCATTAGCCTAGCTGCCGCTGGCCGGGGTAATTGTTTCGTGTATGTGCCCATGTAAGGGGGCCGAACGTCTTCTCCGAACTTGAGAGATTTCATCCGAACTTGTTTCAATGATCTTTGAAGATTCTTGGTGGCCTCGGAAGTCTCAGGAGCATCGTGTAAGCTCTGCATCTGCAAAAGGATATCCCTGACTGACATGTTCAGAGCCCCTCGTCTCCTCTTGTAGGGAATCAATTTGAATAACTCAGAGGGTCTGAAAGCTAAAGGATCGGCAGATTCAGCGGACTTCAAATATGAATCGACTTTGTTCTCGAGGTGGCTGACTGCTTTAGCGTCTCGTTCAAATCTATGTGGCGGAGCAAGAGAAGTGTGTCGCTGCAGAAAGAAATCTGGGAATGCTCGTTTGTAGTCGGATACACCACTGGTGCTCCCCGACGTGTCCACAAGAATTCTGTCGTCCGAAGGCTTCTTAGGCGAGACACTAATAGGTCTCGGAGGGGGTTGGGCGGATTGAGAGGCTGCCGTTTTGGGTTTGGCAAAGAATGAGTTTAGCTTGGTTTGTGCCTGGCTCAATGTTAGCAAGTGCATATATTGACTTGCATCCGGATATTCCAATCGCGTCCAATTGCGATGGGATCAATAATGACGTACCCTTTCTTTCTTCACCTTCTCCTCGTCCTTCTTACGCTTCTCCTCGTCCTTGGCAGCTTTCTCCTCATCTTTCGCTTTCCTCTTCTCTTCACGCTTTCTCCGCTCTTCTTCCTTCTCAGCCTCTCGTTTCTTTTTTTCTTCCTCCTTTCTGACCTTTTCTTCCTCTTTCTTCGCCTTCTCCTCCAGCCTCTGCTTCTCCTTGGCTTCCTTTTCCTGCTGTTTCGCCTCCTTCTCTTTTTCCTTTGCCTCGCGCTCTGCAGGCGATAGTTTCCTCTTCTTTGAAACAGGGGGCGTATTAAATCCAGCTTGAACGGTAGGTGCGGGTATAGTTTGTCCGCTCAGACTAGTATTCTTGGGGAGAGCGGCTGGAGCAGCCAAACCATGAGCTGCAGATGCAGTATATTCAACGCCCTTCATTTCCGACGAGTCTTCTCGGTTCTCCTTATCTTCGCCGTTCGTCAAAGTCGGGTGTGGGTTTGAGCCACCGGGGGAGGGAGCAATATGAGTCGTTTGCCCGTCAGGGTCGTTCGACGGAGCAGATCGTTTCTGACCGGGCGAGCAGTTGATCTGTATCTGGGAGGGTGGTTGCGGTTGGGTCGAACGCGGCAGTGATAGGCTTGAGGCCGATGTTGATGTCGGGGCCGCCGCTGATATTGGCGGCTGCGGACCGGAATTGGCGTCGATTGCCATTGTTGCTTGCATGGTATACTCCTTTACTCCGGTATATTGAAGAGAATGATATCCACGAAGAAGGGAAATGGTCACGTTGGTATGGCAAGGTAATGGAGGGAAGCGCTTGGGATTATGTGCCGTTACTCCCTACTTAACATAAAAGACAGACAGGCAGTGAATGGACATGGAAAGCCAACAATCATGAAATAGGAAACCAGGGAATAGAACGTCCTCGTCACTATTATCAACAATGAAAGAGTGAATTGTGTCCCAATTCGAGAGAACCAGGGTGGGCCGATCCTTCGAAGGATGGGTCGCGTTAATTGAGAATCCTACGCGCCTGCCTCGCGTAGGCATCAACACGTGACTAATTAGGTAAGTCAAGCTGGAGATAACAAGGGCGGTGGAAGTGGGCAATACACTGAGGCACATGAAACTGCGAGTAAATGGCAGCTAACTTTAGGGTTCAAAATTGGTATGTAGGTATGAGTATGTATGTACAGGATATTATTATTACTAGGAGCACTCATTTGAAAGCGCTCAACTGGTAAGGTTGATTCTTGGGGGGGAGAGGGAGAACAACACGGCGCCCAAAAAAGCTGAGGGCTGGCCCAAACATCGAGGTACCGTGAGAGTAGCAGTTGGATGTAGAAGACAAAGTCTCACATGCACTGCACATCTTTCGTCTTACAGACAAGATGGAGAGAAATCTCCCCGGACAAGAAAGGAAAAGGAAGGCGGCTAGGCGAACGTGTAACGAAGGCGGAAGAGAAGACGAAGAGGATATCAATATGCTGAAAAAGATTCGATAATATTCAAGCCTCAATTGGATTCTGACGTGTGGGCCCACCACCAAGCGATCAACAAGGGAATCGCGCATGCCCCTTCTGTTAATCGCTTAGATCCGGATTTGCAACAAACAGTCGCACATTCGTCATCGTGGTTGTTCGTTCGTCCACACTGCCTCGTCGCCGGAGGTCGGCCGCCTTCTTGGCCTTCTCAGCGGCAAGGGTGGCAGCACTCGGTGCGCCCATATCTCCAACCGTTCCAAAGGTATCCTCTTGTTCGCTGTTCTGGCTATGAGTGGTGGCATTGTCCTTCACAGATGCATTGTCCTTCTGTTCCTCTAGCTTGTCTGATGAAGGGTGTTCAGAGACGCCCGGTAAATCTTTCTTCTCATTCGGAGGAGTGCTATTGCTTCCCATAGAGCCCTGTGTATTCCGTTGGTAACCACCAGGATAACGATGACCGCTGCCGATGGAGCTCCGCCCGCTCCCAGTTCGCCGGTATGGGAAGCCTCTCTCGCTATTCGCATCATCGTCCGCATCACCAATCTCGTTGGCGCTTAGTCGGACAGGGACAGTTGCTCCGACAAGTGCAGACGGAGAGAGATCAGTCACCTTGATACCATGTTTGCCCTTACCACTCCCGAGCGTACTTGCGCGTCCAGTGCCAGCACCGTGGACTTCAAGATACGCTCGCTTCTTATCCACCAGCTTCTGGGCTCGCAACCGGGGATCTTCCGGCTGTGCACGGTCACACCAAACGGTTGCCTTTTGCCGTCTCAGCAGAGCGACGTAGCCCATCTGAGAATTAGCCGAGCGCGACGACGAACTCCGCCGAATATCCTGGCTTGCGGGGTTGTTTCCTGTCGAGGTGGTCGAGGTAGTTGCACTGGATAACCGTCTCGCCAGAGGGTTGTGTGGAACGGTCATGCTGTGGTGCGGAGAAGGTCCGGTAGTATACGGTTGGTGTGGTTGTTGATATGGATGTTGATGCTGCTGCTGCTGTGCGGTAAAGGGAATGGCATTCGATGAGGATGTCCGACGACGGCTGTGCTGGAGGGAGGCGACCGAGGGGTGCTGAGTGAGTTGTTGTGGTGGTTGCTGCCGGGCCTGGTACTGCTGCTGTTGCGGATAGCCACCATTACTATAGCCCTGAAACTGTTGCCCGGACGGCGCCGTAGAGACAGGCTTCCGGGAGGGAACTTGATGGATCGGCAATCGATAGTCTGTCATGCTGGGCGGTTCGAGTTGTACGCTGGCCATGTAGGCCTGATCAACACGGTTGGGAAGAAAATGTTATTTGTTTTTTGACGCCCGGTTGAAATTGAACAAAAGGCTAGGGTTAATGTTACGGGAGCCCCAGACCAGTATTATGGTTCGCAACACAACTCAGAGGGGATGACGAGTGAACGTTTCAAGAGCCGGCAACTGCGGAAGTTGTACCGAATCTGCAACTCTGAGCGTCGTGGGAAGAGGCAGGGCAATCCCTCGCAGGGTGCGCTGCGCACGAGCGTGGCCGGACACGAGTGCGTCTCGTCAAACAGCGCGAAAAGAGAAGCGATTCGCTCGAAAGGGCGGCTGGCTGGGTTGTCAGTGTCCGAGAGGAGGAAGGCAGACACCGGCGGCTACCGAAGGTTACCAGCACCCGCAGCTGTAAGAGCGTTTGCCAGCGGAGAATGGAGGTGGGAATCCTGGGTCGGCAATTTCTGACGATGCAGGATAAAGTCCCAATTAGCCTGGAGGAACTCGGGGTTGATATATAGAGCTGGCAAAGCTGGATTTGAGGGAGAAAGAGGGGAAAGGGACTGAGCTGCAGATAAGTCACGGTTGAGGAGAGGAAAGGCGAGCGAGTGCCCAGAAACGATACGGTCCGGTGTCTTATGTTTTTGTATTACGATGGATATCTTACTGCCAAGTCCCTTTCCGGCGCCACGAGAAAGGAAAGAGCTGTGGCGCAGCTTCTCCATTTTGCTCCAGTTTGCTCCATGTCTTTGATTCTTCTGGGGCAGTATGACGATAATCTGAAACAGAAAAGAAAAATGACCACATTGTGGACTCTGATCCAAGTGATGATTCATTACTCAAGCCACAGCTCCTTTTAAGAATGTCTGAAATGGCCGAGCAGAGGATCATCTGATTGTGGCTCATGCGGCTGTGCATTACAGCTGTTGTGAAAGGGGTTACAGCCGGACCTAACAGAGTACCGGACGCTAGGAACAGTGCTCCAAGAATTGTTCCTGAATTTCAATTTCTCAGTCCCAAATCAAAGCGATGGATTCATCTTCATCTGCTTTTCATCATGACGTCGGCCCCCACTACCGCCCGGAAAATCCGGTGTCACAAACGAATTGAACTCTTTGCAAGGGTCGTCGATTTGATCGTATGAGGAGGGAGGGGGAGCGATGAGAAAATCTGCAGGTGAAGCCAGTGCTCCTCGTATCACGGAGATTTACGAGCTTCGTCCACGTTATGGCACGTCCCTCCGCCGACGGCCAGGATCAAAAACTTAATGACGTGAGCATAACTGGCTCCTCAACACTAGTAACAAAACTAGCGCTGGAAAGCGAACGGTTCGCAAGAGAAAGCGAATCATTCCCCGCAAGCCCAGCATGTGTTGAGTTACATTGAACCCACGCTGCGAGTTGGCGCCTGCAACCTTTCGCCGACGGTTACTTTCTTCGTGTGGCTGACTCTGATCTGAGACATTCACACTCAGCTCAGCCCTGTCCTTGCTCATCTGAACAATTTTGTCACATCCGGACGAATCACGCGTGGCTTTTCTCGGGGCCTGATCATCATCAGGCTGCTCAACAAGGGGCTCTGTTCGGATTGTCTCACTCGGACCGTGGATCACCTCTGCCGAGTTCTCTGGTACGACTCCGATCCGTAAAAATCTTTTAAGTTGCATTCCGTTCGGCGTCACTTGCATTATTATTTGGATCTCCCATGTCGATTGAAAACAAACCCAACAGCTTTATGGTACGGTACAATTTTGCGCAGCTATCTCGCGCACAACAGACTAAATCGGGTGATATAATCTCGTACCATATCTTACCAATCATCCCCCCTTCCCTCAGCGACACCACCATCATACGCATCCTCCATATTGTCTCCAAATTGCTCGACCTCGCCAACTTTCTCTCCTACCCAACCGGCAGCATTCTCGGGGAAATCCTCCACATCGTCAACCGCGTCCTCGATGTCATCTCCAACAGCATCGAATCCATCCTCAACCCTATCGGGGATTTGCTCGACCTCGCCAACCTATACTTGTTAGGGCACCCAATCACACATCTCAATGCAAGCATTGCCAAGGGAAAAGCGCATGAATAATATCAAGGTAAGTATACATACCGCCTCGCCTGTCCATCTCGCCGCATTTTCCGGTAAATCCTCAACTCCCTGCTCGAAGTCATCCTTCTTCTCCTCGAATTCGTCATCTTTACTCATCAGCTTCTGCTACAAACACAATCTATCACGCGGCCTCAAAGTCGGCAACAAAAAAAATAAAATAAAGGGACTCACGGATCTCCTCCCCCTCATGCATCAACAACGCCCCGCCCACAACTCCAGCTGCAACACCCGCTCCAGTATACAGCATAGTGTGATCCTTCTTTTCCTCCTGCTGCACCGGCTGCTCGTAGTACCCGCCCTGAGGCGCACCGCCGCCATAGCCAGAAGAGGAATACTCGCCGCCACCGCTCACACCGTAGTAGCCCTGCTGTGGTACACCACCGTTATATCCTCCTGAGGAATACCCGCCTGAAGATGGAACTTCCCAGCTCGTCTGTCCAGTCTGCTCGTTGAGGAAGAACCAGCGCTGGTCGCGATCATCCCAGCGGGCAACCCAGGGGTATGGCACTTGTGGAGGCTGAGGAGGGCCGGATTGGTATCCCGATGCTCCGCCGTAGGAGGAGGATGAGTAGTTTTCGGGTTGCGGTTGGGATTGCGAGCTGTTGGCGCCGAGTTTTGACTCGATTGCGCCTTCAATCAGGTCGGTTAGGAAGCCCATCTTGCGGTATTTAAGGGTGCCCCGAGGTTGTTGTAGGGGAAGGTGAGGTAGGTGAATCTAGAGAGGTTGATAAGCCATCAAAGATTTTGAGGTTGAGAGACAGATAAACAAGGTGACCCCAGGAGGGGCGGGGATGATAAGGGGCTCTCGGCACTGGGAGGGTACAGTAATGCGGTAATCTTGAGTAAAACAGGGCTCCATAGGCTTGCTCGTGCTATGCATGGCCTAGTCTAAGCTTCTGCTAAGTGGCGGTGGTGGGCCACATAGCGTGATAATTGCTGGCTAGCAACCAACCTGCTAGTGGGGGGGGTGAACATGAGGGATTTTCAGGAGATGGAATCATTCTGCTGGCTGCATTTCTCGGAGATTATGGCACTACAAATGATCATGCACTAGGTAAGAATAGCAAACTTCTCGGTGAGCCCTTTTTCCATGTGGGATTGAAATTTAGACTCTTTGACAGCATGGTGATTCCTAAACAAAGCGATGGCAGGTGCCCAAAGATCGGGTCGTCCCGTCTTGGCTGAGCTTAGCCTTGGTGACCCGAACTTGGAGAAGGGGGACGATGACTGCCTGAGTCGTCCATTCGGCCTGATGGTTCTTAACCTAGCGCTGTCACTTGTCAAGAGACCAAGGCTACTTTTCCAGTTGCGAGCCATGGCAATCCGTCTGCTACTTAACCAGGGCTGGCTGTCCTCGAACATCGCATCATGTGTATCATGAATTTTTTGGTATCTATGGTAGTGACTATAAGTCTTATGAGTGACCTCCTCCTTAAATAACTACCTTTGCGACTACGAGTACTTCTTTGTGAGTATCTTCCTAGTGACTGCCTTTCCAGTGACTATCCCTATACCCGCTAAATCGAGTACCCAACACCCGCTAGCCAAGGGCGTTACATCATTACTAACCAGGCTCTCCAGGATACTTTTAGCATTCTTGACATTCGGGTCTACTAGTAGGCTGGGTTTTGGGGAGCAACTTGCAGCGTAAAAGATAATTTTACCTCTTAAGAATGTGGCCTGCACCTAATGCTGTGGATTACGCTCTCGGTTGTAAAATACAGATAGAATAAGAGGTTTCGGTGGGAAGATTGCTGTCTTTGGGTCTATTAATTGGGGATGCAGATTTGCGTTGTGAATTTGATGATGGCTGGATGAATAGTTATATATATCTGCCCATGTTCTATCTCAAGAAAAGGGGAGATTGGAAAAGAGGTACGGAGTAACGGGGATCATTGGCTTGGCCTCCGATTAGTGGGTGAATATAATGCCAAAATGAAATGACTTTATTCACTCGATTCCCGCTACGCCCTCATCATGTATAAATGTGTGAATGATCCGGACTGGAGGGATTGAGCTGTATAAAGATGGAGGCACAGCCCCCAACAGCCGCGCCGCTAAGCCAGCTCCTGCAGAATCGCCAGCAAATGAGATCAACCCAAGCAGCCTCCCACACGAGCGGCTGAAGATCCCACTTCAACAACAACTCTCTCCCACAATTATTATTCCATCATGCCATTCAAACTGCAAGCTCCCCCTGGAGACGCTTCTGGCGATGCCATCAGCCGCTATAAGCGCAGGCCTGCGCACCGTCGCCTTCTCTCTCTGCGCAGCGCTCGTTGAGGCAAAATACCCCTTCTCCTCCGACAGCCCCAAAGCAACGCTACGCGATGAGGACTCGGTATCATTCGACCCGCTCGGCGTGGCCGCCGTGCTGGGAAACCCGCGTGCTGATGCGAGCGCTGCAAAACTCTACGTGCAATTCGACAAGGACACTTTCCACTGGCCGCACACAAGCATGGTCGGCGGCACACTGCCTGCAATCCAGATGCTCGTTGAGTATTTCACCTCGGGTCTACCGTCGCAGTCGCTCTCGCCGCCGATTAAGATGTGCGCAAAGTATATCACCATGATCCCCGTGCGTTCGAGTTTTGTCTTCAAAGAGCTGCCGCTCGATTTTACGAATGTCTGGATGAGCCACTTGATTTCGTTTCGCTCGGGTGAGCTTAACCCCGGTAATGACTTTATGGTGATATACCTGGACTCCACTCCCAAATCTACCGAGGACATCGACAAGATGGCCAAGGCGAAGCGCGCCCGTTTGGCTGTCGATCCCGGGCTCGGGTGGTGGATTGTCGGCCGCCTCACGCTGTACGTGCTCATCCTTATCAACGGCGCCATGATCCTCACTGCGATGCTCATCGGCATCCTGGCCGCCGACCTCTGGGCATTCACCCTCTTCTTCCTCTACGGCAGCCACTGGATTGCCTCGGCGCTTATAACCTTCCTGCCTATGGTAACGGTTTCAACACCGCGCATCGACGAGGACAAAACGCCGCATTATGCGGCTTACGAGCGGCCCGAGGGCGGCACCGTCATCTTTAAAGGCCCCAAGGAGAACATGGAAGCCTGGGCGCGCACGACCTGGAAGTATGAGCCCTCAACCCTGCAAACGTTTCTGCACTGGGCGTACATGACAACAGGGGCATTGGCCGCCTTTGCCTCTGTCGCCTGCATGGTCAACATGCGGGGGTATCTGCAGCTCGCGTTCCTCGCCGTCCTCGTCTACGCAACCATCGCCGAGATAATCGCAACCAAGATCTCGCGCTGGCTACAGACCAAGTCAATGGGCCATGTTCCGCACGCTCTGCTGACCAACAACGAAAAACGCACGCAGGGGATCATCTCGGCCACTGTGGCAATTCAGCCCATCTGCCGGCTTGAGAAATTCGACTGGATCGGCATGGGATTGCTCCCGCCCCTGCCGGCGTTCACGGCGATGCAGGTTGCTCTCGCGGAGATTAACGAGTATCAGCGTAAGGTCGAGGCGACTGGAGCCGCCCCGCGCGCTGCGGAGGAGAAGGATGCGCTGCTTACAGAGATGGAGGTGATTTATGAGCGGTATCGAACTAGGGCGAGGGAGAATGCTGAGCGCGGGAAGGAGACGGAGGAGGAGAAGGCTGCGGCCAGAAGGGGGACAGATGGGCTTGCGGAGCGACTGGTTGAGCAAATGAGGGTTGCGGTGAAGGTCTGGATTAAGTTGATGCTGGTATATGGGAATCAAGAAGAGAAATCTAAACTGGCGAAGAATGAGGTTGTGCTAGGCAAGAGCCCATAGCAGGTGAGACCGGAGAGCTAGACCGTGAGTACAGATTCTTAGGTATTGAGAAGATATTTCTCAGTCTCACATCTCATCCAGTAGCCCATTAAGTCACTTATTAAGTATATCATTAAACGCTGGGCCAGGATCTGTATGAGTTCTTGGAAAGCAGTGCCCAGTCGGCGGGACTCACTTGGCAGGATGCTTAAACAGGTAATATCGAGGCCATTGTTGAAGCTTGGGATCCGAATGTATTGCGACCTGACCTCAATTGCTATATCAAAAAAGGCCCAGGAGCAACAACTCCCGTCGGCGCAATCCATTCCCTGGTCTTCTGCCTTGATAAATCAAGACGCCAAGTTGTTCGCCCGTGTCTCGTATACAATCTCGAACATGCAGGTAGGAGGGGCCTTGGCGGAGACCGGGGAGGGAGGCGGGCCATATTATATACACTCTTTCCTGTTCAAACAATTTCCCGAGATTCAGTTACATAGGGTCAAAGCTTACGGGGCGAGCTTCTCGCATCTCACGGTATCTTAATTATTAGCCTGAATGGCTCCTCGCGCCCTGTATCTGGAACTGGTCCTGGTAGCCCTATCTATAGCATCCGTATCCGTGTCTCCGGACACCTTGAGCCAAGATGTAAAGACCCTCACCCTGGACTCGCATTATTAAGCGCCATCTCTAAGCCAATAATGCTCTGGAAGAGACGTTGTGGCGGCGGGTCCAGCAACAGTGACAGCGACAGCGGCGAGGCTTTCGCGCGCTGAGATTTATACTTTTTTCCCCTGGGGATTGGGGCGTTGATGTGAGTTATGGGTGGCTGTTCAACTATACTGTACCTAGAACCTGGTCTACGTGTTTGATTAAGCCGGGGAAGAGACCAAGTTTCGGATTATCTGTGTGTGTGTGTGCCGTGGTATCGGCATGTCAGGTGTGGGAGGAATCTTGAATATGGGTATCGCTCGGGGATGAAGGAGGAGCTTAAGAAGGAAGATGGGAATCGGTCTGCGGTGTTAAGGGTAGTCGATTATCAGGGGGAGGCGATTGTTAGTTTAAATGGGACTGTGACGGGTTGTTGGCCGATTCTTTCTTGTTGTGGTGATCCCAATGGAGCTCATTCAATGCTGCTGCCAACGGGAGTAGGTAGGTAGGGTGCTGGGATCTGTGGTCATGGTGTTGTTGTAGAAGTCAATGTGGTATATCATAGTGTCTATCATGAGTCATGTCCTAAACGGCTTCCCCGATCTCTCGAAGAATCTCTCTATAAAAACCAATCCAGTCTAGCCTGCCCTCCTTTGGAACTCTAGAGCCATCCATATCCTCACGGATCCGCCTCACAGCCGCTAAGAAGGATATATCTAGATACACCGCACTGGTGCATATCAACGGCAGCCAGAACCGATTATAAGATGCTGTCAGCGTAGTAGCCGCATACATATCCCGAAGCGCGTTTATTGAGCACCGCGGCAGAGGATTAGATTGCGAGACCGAATTGGGAATATCCGCCACGGCTGGAGCCGGTGGTGTTGCCATTCTCATCCGATATTCATGGCTCAATAGTTTCATCGCGGCATCGTAAGTACCAGAGTCTTCCTGCACCGCAAGCTGCGCGAACTCCCGCACTGACGCGATAGTCTTTGTATCCGTGCAACATATCTCTAGGACGCACCAGGGCCGCTGCAGGATGACTAGCAGAGCCTGCACGACCGACCCACTCCCCACCACACAGTGCTTCTCTATCGTGGCGGCGTTGATGAGGAACCATGGCGGGTGACTGGTTGTCTGGGCTTCATCGAACTTGATGTGCGGGGTGAGGGGTACGGGTAACGAAGCGAGCTGTGATATGGCCCCAATATCCAGATCCACGTGTACAGGAAGTGTCTGGCAGACGAGCTCGGCAGAGGCTATCAGCTTCTCCCGTAGAGGGCCATTCTGGTCGAGGTTTGCGAAACTGCGGGGGAGGGGTGCGCGGGTGTAGATTGCGAATGTGTCGGAGCCGAAGCGGACGCCGCCGCCTTTATCGAGAGCGGCGCAGATGGTGTCACCGAGGATAACCATCAAAGGAACGGCTCGCGATGAGAAGCGAGGAGTGCATGCGAGCGAGAGGAGAGCCGGAGGCTCAGCTCAGAGAGACAGGGAGGGTTTGTCTGCCTAGAGTTGAGAGAATGAGCTGATCACGAGATGGAGATGCACGGCCACGCGCTAGGCTGGATTGGGTGCAGGCAGAGTGCCAAGATTTGCATTTGTATACAACAAGATCAGCCTCAACTGAAGACGAAGTATACCTAGTTTGACAGTCTGGAGGGAAGTTTCAATTTTTACATATCCAATGGTACATTAGTATACAAAATTAAAATATCTCTATGAGCCGTCAACTCCATCTAGAAACATCCCATATGCTGCAACCTCTATCCCTCTATACCCGTCAAGCACCTCGTTCTTCAGAAAACTACTGATCTTTCCTTTGATCCCTTCCTTCCCAACCTTCCACGTTCCATCTTCCACATATTGAATCCACTTTTCCAGCACTCTTGCGAGCCTTGCCGGATGAGGTGCCCAAAAAGGGGACTCTCGAGGTTCGACCTGCCACACCCGTTTGAAAGACTGCGAACCATGCCTCCTCAACCCTTCCCCGTACTGCACATCATAGACCCCTGGTGTCGGCAGGATCAATCCCACCCCGTCTTGCCAGGAATTGAGGCTAGTAGTAGAAAGTCCTGCGTGGATATCATCGCCGAGCGGGAAGAGGACCGTAGGCACGATCTTCTCGGCATCTGGTGCCACATCGAAATCGGGGTCGCTGTCGTATTCCATAAAAACCACCCTAATACGCAACTCGGTCCAGGAAGCGCGTTGATGTTCGGCAAGTTGAGACAGCTGCCAAAGAGAAGGGAAGACCAGTTCCGGTGCGACATATTTGAACGCCGGTCTGCGAGCCTGGCTGAAAAATGCCTGTGCGAAGCCCATGAACTCGGGTCCTTGCATGGTAGTGGTGCTGGTATTGGAGATGGCAAGTTGTGCGCCTTGTGGGAGCTTGCTCTCAACCAGCGCAACATACCGATCCCATACTTTTAGGTCCTCTTCAACATCTTGTGGAGGTGGATAAAGTAGTCCCCAACCCTCCGTGTAGCCTCCGAAGGCATGCTCCTCAAAATAGCGAGGAATGGCTCGGCGGCGGAGGTAGGTCAGCCACTCCTCGAGAATCACGTCCAGCGGTGCCCATATATGGTCTTTGTACGCCGGGGGCGTGTTCCAGCCGAGATTAACCCAGGTAGCTTTGTTGGTCTTCATATCAAACACAAGTCCAGCGGAATTGTAGTGCCATGAAGAGGCTCTATAGAGCATAACGGGGTCACCATAGTTTCCCCAGAACAGAAGATCCTCAGAAGAACAAAGACCACTGGGCCATGTTAGGCCCCAGGTGAAAGGCGTCATAGCTATGTTCTGGTCCACAAGTTGATGACTTCGTGAGAGGAATTCGAACAGCGGGGCCTTTAGTTTCTTCTTCAACCGTTTCAGCTCGTCCGGCTGCTTATCTGCCCAGTAGTCGGTGTAATTAGCAACCTCTAAAGGCTCGTAGCCCGGGGCTTCGGCATTTTCGCGGATGATAGCATTGTGCAGCTCCACGCAACGGCCGACATCCAGTGTGGTACGAGTTACTTTTCCAGTGCGCTCGAAGGTCTGCGCCCCAAGTTGAGTAGGGAAGAACACAACATAGATGCCAATTGCGAGTATGGTGATAAAAGGGAGATCCCGCGGCGTAGGTGGAGAGATCATCGGGACGGACAGCCCTGGGTGGATAAAAAGAAAAAGAAAGGGGTGTCTGGGTTTGAGCGTGGAAGCGAATCAAAATAGCCTCCCGCGGTCCCTGACACTAAGCACTAAGTAACGGAGGGGCTGCCTGGTCTAGGCTCTACTCTTTGTCCCGGTCCTTGGCGTTTGTAGCGGGGCCTTTGTGTACATTGCACAACACTCATCTCTCCCTTTCACTCTTCACCCCACATTTCAAAATGAGCCTCGCACGGCTTCCAACAGAGCTATGGATGCTGATAGGTACTGGCAGCGACCTTGGCACTGAAGACCAAACGAACTTGTCCCTCGTCTGTTGGAAATTCCGTCACATTTGCGCACCATCCATCCTCTACAGTGTTACCTTCCCATGCACAAGAAAGGGCCTTGAAGGCCTTCGAGAATTGTCGCACTTGGAAATTCGGCAATATGTCGTGCACCTGAGGTACTATATGCCGGCGTTCTACAAGCTGCCCACCGAGGATCCCGGAGCAGGCGAGGAACACGACGGTTCGGATGAGACATTGCTTGCGCTTGCAGAAGTGAAGAAAATCATCCAAGAACACTCGGAAGAGAACCAGAATATAGTGGACAGCGAGCTAGACCTTGCTGCACTTTCGCTAGCCCTGCAAAGTTTGCCCTGCGTCAGTGATCTGGTCTTCAGTTTTCGCAAGTTCGCTCCTAGGGGGCAAGATCGGGTGTCGCGCAAACTAAGCGACTGTCTTGACAGAAAGAAGACCTTTGAGCATCACATTCCGGTACTAGCACAGGCTGTGTCCCAGGCAAGGGCGGTTGGGCGACACTTTAGCTCTATTCGGCTAGTCGGAGTCCTGCTTCCAGAGCCAGAAGTACTCGGCGATGATGAACCATCCCGAGTCGTGTTGAGAGAGTGTGTGAAACAGCTTTTTGCAGGCGTTGACTGTGCCCGACTGTCTTTGAGCGGGAATATTTTCAACCTCTGCGAGAGAACCCCGTTGGGTCTTCAAGAGCTTCATATACTAAACCTAGCCGTCGATTATGAGGCCTTCAAATCTTTCCTCAGGCATAACATCTCTACTCTCCGGAGGATTAAGTATTACAACCTTCAACTCCGCAACCAACCGGAAGAGGAGGACCGCTGGGTGGAACCTTCATTTTTCTCCAAGATATTGCACGGCTTTCACGCAAATTCCCAAATATGGCACAGAGATAAAGATGGGCTCAATTGGACGTTTGCCAGAAGAGATTATGAGCCTGAATAGCGTGACATCTCAAGAATATTATAGGCTTTAGCAAGAATTTCTACTCCTCGCCTGGCGTGCCTCACCCAGCGCAACAGATTACTTGCGCTATATTAATATTTTTTGGGGGCTCGGGCTACACATTTGGCATATAGCATCAGAAGTGAAATTTCCTGCTAGATTTGTGGCTCTTTGGAACAGAGCTCACCGGGTCGATATAACAGGGTATTATGGCCTGGTTACTGGTCTTTTCAAATTTCAGACACTCAGACACCCAGTGTAAACTGTGAGTCCACTCCAGAACATCCCGATATCATGGAGCCACATCCCCAGGCTCCCTCCCCCCACATTCAACAGTTATGGCTCGATTCCGGGTCTTCAAGGGAACTCACACGCAACTCTAGCGTCTGATATTGGGTTTCCCACGTACAATCAACTGTGATGTTACCCAGTTTCTCAGATGTTTTGGACCAGCGGGATCCAGCTATTCCATTCTCTGAGGCTGCCCCAAATCATGGGATAATGGGTGCTTAAAAGTCTCTGATAGATGGGTCATCGAGCTGGAAATCCCATTGCCATCAGGTGTCGAAGCGCAGAACTATCAGCTTAGCTCATGGCTTTGCATGTAGCTCACGAGTTAGCGGCCGTATGCTCGAAATCCTGACACCACGGCGCGCGACCTGGCGTAAGTCAGTTACTTCTCGACATATTCGACCTTTTATGATATGAGGGGGCCGGCCTTAGGGGCTCGACTATCGTATGGATGTCGGAGATCTATGATCTCGGCTACTGGTATGAAGAGGGATAAGGGACGTGAGACTCAGCCGACGTATCATCTTCGAATTTGTCCGGAACTAAGGCTCGTTGACCGACTAGAAGAACGACAGGTAGTTCAAGATTGGGAATTTCTGAGTACTAGGAACAAGCCAGTCTCTGCTCTGCTATTGATAGCTTGAGAGGCAGTAAGAATGTTTGTTTATCTGTCTTTTACAGGCTACTGCTGGGAATCAGGATGGTGCGCACAATTCTAGCATTCGGTGGGGGAATTGGCTAGTCAGAGTGATGAATCCGAAAGGAGTTACAAGAGACGGATCAGGTTAATGCATGAATAGAGAGACAAAGAGCGAAGAGTTGACGGCTAAGAATAGGTTGTCTTTGTGTTTGCTCCCAACTTTTTACTCCCTGGATCTCTCATCAATCACCATGGCCACTAATTTATTTAAGGCGCCGATGGTCTTTCCACAGCTCGGTTGTTTCTTCACCGTCAATCGAGTATTGATTGAGTCCTGCTACTACGCTACAACGTTGTGACCATGCCCAAGAGAAAGCTAAAGAATGCGGGTCGCCCCCGAACAGTACGCCCTCTTTCCCAACGCCATCTCCAGCTTCTCCGAGCTAACAATCTGTCCGTGTAATAGGAGAAGAAGAAGAAAAAGAAGGAAGACGAGGGCGAGGGGGAGGCGCTTGACCAGGACTTTGAGCTCTGGGGTGTACCGAATGATGTAGCCGGCCTCCAGGCTACAGGTTATCCCAATCCCCCTACCTACCTACCGAACAGCCTCAAGGGAACAGCCAAAGGGCTTGCTGACGAGCTTGAGGGCAAGGTCTCTTCATGGATAGAGACGTACGCGGCGAATGACATGGCGAAGCTGGAGAAGAAACTGGCCCCAGCGCAGTGGACAGAAGTTATCCAGGCGACCGCTTCCTACTGTGCCCAATGCCCTGTAGAGCTTTTGAAAGAGCTGCTCCCTGCGTCGGTCTACCGCCGTCTTCCCAGCCTCCTTGCACATGCGATTGTCAACAAGGCTGTGTGGCGGATTGTGCAGAACCCGTTTCACTTCGTTGAGCCAGAGTACCACAGCGACGAGGTGGCGCGCTTGAACCCTTTCGCCTACCAACTCCCTGCCGGCTTTAGTTCATATCTCCACAAGCTGTTTGACAGCATGTGCTGGAGTGTGGTCATCCCCCCGCGTCCTCGTGTCAGCGACTAACCTATTCTCGTAGCCAGACGCGCGGACGCCATCAAGTGTCGACAAACGATGCTTCAGACGCTAGCCACACGCACCTTAGAGCTACACCAACAAGCCAGCTGTGAGATGGACCTCGGATTTTAAATGGAAGGCCGCATGAATACGGCCAAGGAAAGAAAATCGCCGACCGACTTTTGCAGAACTCAGGCCCCTTGCACCCCCTGCTCAAGCGCCCCTCAATCAGCGAAGAGCAGCGCAACGCGTTGGTCGACATCATCGGCCTGACCACCAATTTCGCCATCCTCTGCGGCATAACGGACAAGTTCTTCCATTGCCGGCTATTCGACCAGCTGCCGCTATATGGAAGCCGCCATTCCCGGATAATGCAACTGGATGCCACCAGCAAGGCCGCACAGCAGAACGACAAAGACGTCGACCAAGTCCTTGAGAACCGACTCGTCGTTCTGGCACTCCGCCCATCGTTTAGCTACAAGACCGGCCAACAAGCGAGCACGTCGTCGCCAAGGCAATCGTTGTGGTGGCCAAGAAGGAAGCGCCCAGGCCTGTGGTCGACGAAGCCAAGCACGTTGGCCCTCCTGTAGGACAAGCTGAACATCATCTGTTCAGCAACTTTGCACCGGAGGTCGCGGAGAAGCTGAAGGAGGCCTTCAAGGAACAGTTTGAGAAGTATGATGACGACGGATTTGCTCCGACGAGCAAGGTTACCCCGGGGGGACTCTGTTCTCGTTGGTGATCGGGGACGATTGACACGGTTCATATACATGCATGGCCCATATCTCGTCTATGCGTTTTATTCCCTGTAGCGGACCCAGGGTCTCGGAGGCCCGACCGACAGCGTCGAGCGGTAGCTGCGGCTATCTCAAGTATCTTTTGTTTGTTTTTTCCCCTCGATATCTGCGTTTCTTGCTGTCTCATCACTCAATTCCACACACACACACACACATATATATATATATGTATCTAACTGCTCCCACTCTTTCTGCAATCAATATGTTCTGTTCCATTGCCCGTAAAATCAAGACGTCTCTTTATTCCCTGTAGTACCGTACGCGGCCAAGTCTCCGCAGCCGAGTTTACATCCGGGGCAAAGGCTCGCTGGATTGCCCAGCATCGCATCTCCCATGCCACTGTGGACGTAAATGCCCCGGTTGAGAAGCCTGCGGGCCACCGGGCCATTGGACCTCTCTCTGCATGTCGGGGAGGGCAAACAAAACATAATTCATGTTCACCTTTTCCTCGTATGGTCTTGAGATAAAATAGATATAGTGAGTGCATCCTGGGCAGTCTAGAGTGAACAGTATAATAAAACACGAATGTTTACTTTTGGATAAATGTCTGTTGAGATAATATAGGTACATGGTAGCTGTTGCCAGAAAGCTATGGAGTCATGTACTTACTTTACTATGCTCTCTATATTCCATTTTCTTAGAGGTGGTAATATATGGACACTAAGATTATTATGTACAAGTAAATCGAAAATGAGTGTAATGTAGTGATTAATGATTTATTATTCATGATCTGGAGCTGTTGATAAGTATGTCTCAAATGGGCAGAGTGCTACCTAATAAATAGAAATAACAACAGCGACAGAGAGACAACAACATTATATGCATTACAATCTACAGAAGGCTAAGTAAGATATGTATGTCTCCTCTCGTTCCTTAACTTTAGTGAGAGAAGATATTCCACACAAGAGCAGCCACAAAATCCGCCACCTTTTAGCTGTACTTGCTTAATTTCACCTTCTAACTATTACGTAGCCCTCGCGGGCGAAGCCATCCACCAAATAATCTGCGCCCCATCTTGAAACACGCTCACGCTATTTGCCCATTGACCCGCCACTTCAATCTCAACCAGGCCAAGTCTGTAGAGTAAAAGCGGGCTTCTAGATAGCCTAGATTTGCATCAGACCGTACGAGGGCCTATGTATATGAACGTATTTCAATCTTAAAGCATGCTAAATAACTATATATCAATATCAAATACTTTCCATCACGTTTGCTTTAACCCCCCGGCTTTCCTCGACTTCAGACGTATGAGACGACACACCAGCACATATAAAGAACTACTTCAAAAACGACAACCTCCCCGGAATCGAACACAAAAAGTCCCGCGCATACTGCGCCGCCGCCTCGGCCGCATAGTCCTGCCACGTATCCGACTTGTGGGAGTCTGCATAGTCTGCTATCCCCTTGATGACGATGCAGGGGAATTTCGTATTTATTAGCCCTGCCGCTTCCATCTCGCAGCATATGGCGTGGTGTTTCGTTATCAATGTTTCCCGGGTCTGTGGCTCCTTGATCACGGAGACTCCTGATGCGATTGTTCCGTAGAATATTCGGGGTCTTGCGTCTGGTCGCGGGGTTCGCCATTGGACGAGCTGTTCCTTGTCGCATGAGTCGCAGGAGGCGTGGTCGGGATTGTGCGGGTATGAGGCATCGTATAGGAGATCTGAGTCAGGACCTGGATGTGGGACTGCGAATCTGCTGTTGAGGATGTTATCTCGGGATGCCATCATGCTCAGAGCAAGGAGCAGCTTCTCCGACGGCGCCTTGGTACACCCCGTTTCAATGAACCCGGTTCTGGTGGCTCTTCCTAAATCGTACTGGGCAACACCGCCATGCTGCAAATGTGGTTTGCTAACAACAACATCTCCCAGACGTATGTCCTGTTTAGGGCTTGGAAGTCCGCCACCTATCCCAACCATAAGGCCAATCTCAATCTTTGGAAACTTCTGCATCATCCGCGTCGCTACCATTGATGTCATGTTTGCCCCACCTTGGCCCATGGGGAGGCAGGCAATTACAACGTTCATATCGCGTATCTGGCCCAGGATGTAGAGATTGTCATCTGTCCCAGGTCCAAAGCCCACGTTATGGACTTTGTCTAGCATCCTCCGCGCAGCACTTAATTCTACGGGTAGAGCACATATCCACCCTACAGTGTAATCATCCTCCCGCAGGACAACAGCGAGTGCCTCATAGGGTTGGGTGTGAGGAGTCGGACGCATGACGGGTTGTCTTTGCTCCGGCACCCGGGGTTGTGGGACAGGCACAGCCCTTACCCCATACGGATGAGAGTGGTTAGCCAGTGGTGGCGCCATGTATTTAGGTGGAGAAGGCACCAGAGGCCGAATACTGCGGAAGGGAGCAGCATGGCGAGGGCGTTTGTCGAATTGTTCTAGCTCCTGGACCGGAGCCGGCCGTTTCTGCGAAATCCCATTCCCCCCAGTGACCGCCCCTGGAGACATTGAGGCTGTGTTCAGGCTACCTGGACTGCCATTGAAGGGCGGTCCTCTTCTTATACTAGGAGACGTGGGGCGTCTGCCGTTGAGAGCAGGAATATCGTCCACTTTTGGCTTGTCGCCTCCCCACTGCGCTTTGAATATGACAGCGCCCTCAACAGTTAATTCCTTCACACTCTTCAGTTCAGTGTCAACTGTGCTACTGTCGGACAGATATAGAAGTGTTTCAGCATGATTGCAGGCCCCCGGTTTGTCTTTGTCGCAATTGCAGGACTTGTACATCGATTCAGAAGGCTGCCAGTATACATCATCCACTATCTTCAATGGAGACGATTTCGGGTTGCCTTGCTTCTCCATGATGTCCTTGAGATCCGATGCACAAACAGTAAGATAGTCCGCATCTGCCGGTACCTCGCTCCATGCTGCGCAGATTTTCTTTCCGCCCTTTGGTATGATCAAGTCCTTGAAGTTCCTACCAAACAGGATAATGGCACCTATTTTAGTGGTTAGAGTCAGCCAACTGGGGCGGTAACCTGGATCCGCATGTGCTCGAGCATGAACCTCCGGATTGTTCATCGCCACGTCCATAAAGTCGAATCCCTCCAGACATTCACGGCCCGTCGTACTGACTCCTACAATCGCAGCTCGTTCTCGGCTTACCCTGTCTTGATGTGCAAAGCACTGCTCCAAAATATGAAACACCCGCTCCACCCGGTCCCTAAATGTTTGACCACTGCTAGCGTATATCTTGACTCTGGCATTGGCTGCGCTTGTGAGAGTCTTACGGGCAGCTTCACGCCCGATAATTGTAGGCGGCAGCTTTTGCAGGTTTTGTGGACTGTAAATGAGATCATCGTCGACTTGGTAGGCCTCATCCTCTTTGAGAGAAGCCCGAACCAAGTGTAGCAATGCGCTTGCACCGTCGACAAGCCATGAGCGCTTAGCTTCTGCGTCGTATAGAACGACAAATCTCTTAGATATCCAGAGTATCTGCTCAGCATAATCTTCTCTCGTATGGATGGCTTTGTCCCTTTCTCCTAAAGCCACCACATTCGGGGTTGAAATGAATTTCCCTGGATGTATTCTAACATCAAATAGCCCACAGTCGCGCCCAGCGATGCGAAAATTAGACCAGTCAATATTGTAATTTGCCTCTGGAGCTCCTATAACGATATTAGAAAACGCCCAGCCCGTGGTTCCATCAATGATACATACCTGTTAGCAGTTCAACCTCTGAGCACCACCCGAGGACGTGTCTGAATGACTCGAGACTGCACTCCGAAATGTTTGCTGGATACAAGCCAGGAAGTGCGTCAATCTCGGGGTCAACATAGGACACATAACCGCCATTTTTATCAAACACCATGTGCCAAATTACGATATCTCCAACAACTTTCGTAGGTACCAAGACTGTAGAAAACCCTTTGATGTAGAGCTTGTTTCCGAATATTGTTAGCCGACGGCTAGGAACGAGCGCACCCAGTATATCCAGAGATGTTTCCATTCCAATATTTGGCAGATGTCGAGTCCGAATTGGGAACCCTTCAGCCACCACTGGGTTCCTGAAGATGTTATGCCAACACCGGCCATTTTTTGGCTTCCCGTCAGTTTCAGGCTCTTTAACCTCAAAACCAATGTGAAATTGAAGGCTGGAAATGAGTTTCGATCCCTCTTCCGCAGAACTGGATCTAGACCCGTGTGAGGATTTGATAAACGGTCGACAGACTGCTACGCCGTGGTCATTCAACGATGCTCTCAGTGTAGCACCTAGCCAAGCAAATTGCTCTGCAACCTCTGCAACAGAAGTTCGTGTTCCGATAGCCTTCACAGTCACTGTAAAGTTTTTGATTCGCAGATTAACAGTAGTGCCCCCCGGTAATACACCTAAGAAAGAACTCCTTATCAGCAAAATGCCTAACCACTCCTAGTCCGCATTGAAACTCACATTCACTTGATCCTCCCTGGTTTGCGGAAAGTGCCTTTTTGATCGCTGCCATGATTTGTGTCCCAGTTGTAGGCCACGTTTGGCGCATATACTCACCGCAAGTCATGGCTTGGGCGTCATCTAGGGACCCAGTTAGAGTTAGAACCCTATCGAATATCACATCCGCTCGGCCCTCGTATCTCTGTCCCTTGAAAAATGCTATGGGGCTCCATTCAATGACAAAGGAGGCCTTGACTGCCCCGGTGCCAGCCTTCCTGCTAACCCGTGGGAACGGAGCAAACGCGCGTATTATAGCCGCTGCTATATCACTCAGAGACTGTCTTTCGAGAAAGCTTAAAGACATGCTCTTTTGAAAAGTGCCAACAAGCCACTGATAGGCTGAGGTATCTAATACCGATCCCAGGTACGATCGAAGCCGGCGAGATACGTCCTTGTCATCTTCCTCCTCAGAGGAACTCTCCTGCAACTCGCTGGCCTCTGGGTGGTCTACGGACTCTCCATTCTGCTGCGCAGTGTCCTGGTTCTTGGTATGGGCTTCCTTTTTCCGAAGCCAAGGGCGAGCCTTTTCCTGCAAAGATAGCTTCTCAGCATCAATTACCCGAGGGTTTCGAGCAATGATATCCTCTGGATACCTTTCCCATATACATTCTGCAATGTCACTGTTCCCGTATTTGTTAGTTTCTGCTGTCCTTCAAGCGGGAAAGAGAGGTATCTCACTTTCGATGTTTATGAATATAGTATCTAACCTCTATGAAGGGCTGGAAAGTTGTATCGTAACCGAGTTTATCGGCAAAAGCTTGCAGTAATTCAGTGATCCTGTCCAGAGCCTTCGCTTTGACGGCCCAGTAACGTTGAGTGGTGAATGCATTTCTCAGAAGAGCATCGGCAAATGCAAGTATAAATCCGTCGTTTGTTGAAGACATAGTGCGTGGACCTGAGTATACTGTGGCTACTGGGTATGTATTCACAGGCCTCCACCCGCCGTGGCTTGGCTTGGGAGCCAATGTAGGTTTGGGTTGGATGAGCCGCGCTCCATAACCTGAATCCGTTGGCCCTCCATTCCTAGTATTTTGAGGCCAAGGCACAGGCACCGGCACCGGCACCGGCACCGGCCTAGGTGCAGGTGCAGGTGCAGGTACAGGTACAGGTACAGGTCCAGACTCCCGCCTCGCAGACTTTGGATCGTCTTTGAGTGGGCGATCAAGGCTATTTGGGGGCGGCTGCGTGTGTCGGGGATTTGGCGGAGGCGGATGGTTTCGGCTATGAATTTCTAGTTCATTCATGAGCTGCTGTTGTGGACTCACATGCTCCTCCGCCGTAACGGTTGACCTCAAGTTACGCGAACTGTCCGAGTCAGTCTCGGGTCTTTCAAGCTGCGGAATAGGCGGCCTGTATCGCCCTGCTTCTGCTGCTTCGGTTCCCCCATTGCCCACTTGATCCGGCGGTCCGCCAGGGGCGCCAGTTCGCGGTAAACTAGTCGCGATGGTTAGCCAAACTGCCCAAAGATTCATACGTTACAGTTGTACCTTGTCAGTTTCCATGCTCCATCTACCCATCGGACAAACCCCTGCTCGAGCGCCCAGTCGCGCAGAAAAGGATCCTCCTCTTCGGGGCCCGAATCGCCTTTTTCAATATGCCGCGAGATGTGTTCCATTCTCTCGGACCAGCAGCCCTCACCCCTGAATTCCCGACCACAAAACCCACACCGACTTTGCTGAGGAGGCAGACGCGTTTGAATCCAGCATCTTTTCCACACGTCCTCGAGACTCGATTCGTACGCTGCACGCTCATCCTCGGATACAGAACGTTTGTCTTTCGGTTCCGATAACCAGGGAGCATGGATGCGGCGTTGGTGCTGAATAAACAAATCCTTGCGGTTGAAATCGCTAAATTGAACCCGTCTCGGCTCCGACAAAGGTTCGGGACGTTCTACGAGACCGCAGCGGCCGACATCGCAGCGATAGAAGCCGAGTTGCAGATGCTGGATGGCAACGTGCCTTTTCCACTCATTTTTGGTGGGGAAATTATTCGTGCAACCATAGTGCCGAAAGGGACACGTATAAATACGATGGGGCAACTTTTTGCGAGACGCGACTTTTTTGCGCAGGTCGACCTTGGGAGTCGACTCGACACTTCTTGGGTCTGGAATTTCATTGTTACCCGGCTCCCTCATTCTTTCAGAATCCATCGGTTCGTTTTCTAGAATTTCGGGATCCTGGTGACGTTTGGAGCCCAGCCTGGTTGGGCCTTGTCGCGGGTGCGGGGAGCTCATGATCGCAACTTTCGGCTCATCGTCGATAATCAAAGATCGTTGGCCACCGTGCTTATCATGTCCGGGCCAACTCCAGGGTCGAGTTATTTGATGAATTAAGCACAAATTAAGGTCGTAGTCGATGGGACTCGAGATGTGAGAAGGCTGAGAGTTGAGAGGAAGGGGGCTTCAGCCTCGTGAAAAAACCAGCCCAGCCGCGCCAAGGAAGCTGCGCCTCAGAGTCAGGCGCCCAATTAGGACGTGGCACGACGCTCGATGTAAGCACTGCGGCCTAAATTCCATGTCAGACAAATAGTGTGATAAGCAAGGTGACACACGCGTCGAGATAAATAGGAGATCGTTTCCCCTCCGAGTTTTGCATTGATTATTTGTAAAACGAGCAGCTTCAAATGGGATCTGAATTATAGAGGTTTCATTTTCCAGCCAAGCAGGGATAGAAGCCCCAAAAACTAGAAAGCTTCACTATTTAAAGTAGTGTCCAAATGATCCTTCGCGCCTGTTCTAAAAAGATAAACACTGTCAACAGGGCGCTCCACCGCAATACAAGGCAATATTGCCAATTGACTTTTATGGTCTAGCCGGACATAATACATAGTAAACATTGCCACATAACTCGAATTTTCTGAAGAATCTCCGATCTCTGGAGGAGTTAGACATTCAAAGTCCCTCGAGAGTTGTTTTTATCTAATCGCTAAAGATGTAAAGAACTCCGAATTAGCTAGGAGTGGGTATCGACGAGTCTTCAAGTTTAGGTGCCTAAGTTGGAGCGACACTAGATTGGTGAGTTCCAAGCTTCCCGAGTCTAACGGCGGTCGGCGGGGAAGACTAAGACGCGGAGGTGATGACGTTAGTCCATACGTACCAGATAAGCTATCCCCCAATAGTAGGCAGTACATAAGGGACCGTGTGACTTCAAGAGAGCGAAGGATTAGTACTAGTATGATAACAAGCCTAAGAGATGGAATCAATTCCGCTGGAATCTACATGGGAGCTCCCTTCCGTCAGCGACGTGATAGGGAGAAGATTCAAGGGAGTATCCCGAACTAAAGTAGTCCGTCTGTTTCTAGTTAGGTACTCCTTTAGAGCTTCCAATGTAACACATAACTTTCGATCTACTACTAGTCTATGTACACTCCAAGTCTTGTGTTTGTACCCCTTAACTATCCCCAGATTTAATTCAAGTTGACTCCCTCCCCCTAAAACGCATGCTTTATACTGAACTTCAGATTGACCTACAATTCTAGATTCTCGGTCCATATTGATTTTCTTTATACATAACTGTACTAGCTAACCTAACCTCTATCTATACCAACTCCCCGAACCACAGACTATTAGAAAACTCACTGATCTCCCCTTTACCCTCCATCATCTTCTACAATGCCGCCCAAGACCCGCCGCTTGAAAACACGCCTCTTCTGCGCAACAAGCCTAAACGGCTATCTCGCCCGCGCAGACCACTCGATAGCCTGGCTAACCTCGCCGGCTCCAATCCCGCAACCCCATCGGCCAACAAAACAACTCCAACCTTCGAATTCCACATGTCCACCGTCGACTTCATCGTCATGGGCCGGCGGACCTTCGATGTGTGCGTTTCGTTACCGGAGTGGCCGTATCCCAGGGAGAAGAAGGTTCTTGTTCTTTTGCAGAGCTTGGATTCGGTTCCGCTGGAAGGGGGGGGGGGGGGGG